>AWUE01014821.1:0-29329 GCA_001974825.2 Corchorus olitorius | reverse complement strand
AGCCGAGCTCGAACGAACACCAAAATATTTAAACGAACACGAGCCGAGCTTGAACAAAGCAAAATGTTCGCGAACAAGACTGAGTTCGTGTTCAAGCTCGTTCGAGCTCGGCTCGTTTGCAGCCCTAATCTTAGACTTAAAAAATTAATAACATTCACCATTGATAAATAAATCAGATCTTTAATATCTTTTATAATTTTGAAATTTTGTTTGACATTGATCTAATTTAATTCAATAAATCAACCACTAATGTTCAACTACTTTTTTTTGGTATAGTTTTATGTATAATAATAATAATGTGCTGTATCTTATTCACTACAACTTTGTTAGTAATCTTAGACTTAAAAAATTAATAACATTCACCATTGATAAAGTTATTAAGCGTGTAAGGTTGCTACATTTCTTGATATGATACTATAGTTTAACTTTCTAATTAGTAAGCATAAATAAGAAATTTGATAACCAAAATTGCTAAGAATGTAAGGTTATTAAATTAGTTGAAAGTTATCTAAAAAAAATTAGTTGAAAGTAGTATAATGCCTTTTAATGATCATTATAGTTTTTTTTTTGTAACCTTAAATAAGATCATTATCTTTTTGCTATGTTATTTTAGATCACATTGATCATTCATTAATTTGGTAGAGTTATAGCGAGATATCAATTTTAATTTTACTTCAACTTGCCAAAGATCTGCATATATAGTATATAAATTATTTCTCTATCACCAAAAAAAATGAAGGACATATGAATTAGTAACTAGGAACCAATTTTGTACACCTAATTTTATACTTCCTTATGTTGCATTAAGTTTAGTTATAAGTTATAACCTTATATGGAAATTTGACTAACAGGCTCGGGTATGTTTGGTTGAATTGTGAGATTTTTGGAGAAATATGATAATCAAAATTACAAAAATGTAATAAGAAATAATGATAACCAAAATCACAAAAGATGCAAGGTTATTGAATTAGTGGATAGTACTATACCTCTTTTGTGATCATTATAGGTTTTTCAGTAACTTTTGAGAAAAAAATGACAAATATTCACCGTTGATGAAAGTTTACTAATGTTATTAAAAAAATAAGGATTGGTAAATACAATTTTAATAAATTTTATAGCATTTTTAGTAAATTTAAGTAATAAAATTTGTAATTAACACTTTATTGATGATAAAAGGTTACTAAAATTAATAAGGATGTAAGGTTCTTTCAATCTAGATAGTACTATAATGTTTTTCCATAACCTTTTTAAGTAATTAATCTTAGATAAGAAAATCAGTACTGTACGTATCTTTATAGTGTAAGGTCATTAAATTAGTTGATAGCACAATACATTTTTTATGATTATTATAGCTTTTTCGGTAACTTTTGAGGAAAAAAATTGTAAATCTTCACCATTGATGAAAGTTTACTAATGTTATTAAGAATGTAAGGATTGATAAATACAGTTTTAAAAACTTTTATAGTCTTTTTGGTAGATTACCCAAGTAATTAAATTGGTAACTTTCATTCTTGATCAATAAAAAGTTACTAAAATTAATAAGGATGTAAGATGTACTTTTTTTTTGCTACAAAAGTACCAGAAAGTAAAAGAGATGGCAGTAACTACGGCCAACCCCGATCCGGTCTTCAATAAGGATGTAAGATGACTTGAATCTAAATAATACTATAATGTTTTTGGACAAAAAAAATATATTAAGAATGTAAGGATTGGTAAATACAATTTTAATAACTTTTTTTTTAGCCTTTTTAGTAGATTACTTAAGTAATTAAATTGGTAACCTTCATTATTGATCATAAAAAGTTACTAAAATTAATAAGGATGTAAGATTATTTGAATCTAGATAGTACTATAATGTTTTCATAACTTTTATAACCTTTTAATTAAGTAATCTTAGATAAGAAACTTAATCAGCGACCAATATTACTAATAATGTAAGGTTATTAAAAATAGTAGCTGTAAATTACCTTTTTTGGAATTTGATAACCAATACAAGTTTTTTAGTAATTTTAGGTAAGAGAATTGATAACTATCTTATTACTTAAGTTACTAAGGATTTAAGGTTACTTAATTTTTATTGATAGCATCGTAGCCTTTTAATAACCTCTAAAAGTTTTTTTGGGGGTTACTTATGTAAGAAAATCGGTATTAATTACTTACTAAAGATGTAAGATATCAATTAAGAATATAATTAAGGTTGTTAAATTTGTTGATAGCATCATGCCTCGGTCCTAAAATATCTTTTTTAGACATCTAATAAAAAACATGTCACTCGATAAGCCTTGATCCGAAAACGTCTTTTTTTATGCATCTAATAAAGAACATGTCACTTGATATTTGATTAATAATACTATCTATGTAACAACACTGGATTAATTCTAACTACATTTATCTAATTAAACATAAAAGTAATAATAAAATGCAATAGATGTAACATAAAATCAAGAAAAAATATTGTAAGTTTCTTTACAACTTTGCCTTAATTGATGTTAAAAAATTTCGAAAGGTTTAATTTGAGGTGAAAACGAATTAATTTTGTTTAAGAATATGAAATCCAAAAATAGAAGAAGAAAGAAAAATCGAGCTTTCTATATTCCAAAAACGATACTTGCTGCATTCAATTAAAAATAAAAAGTTGATTCTCATCCATTTCAAGAGCTTCATAGTTTGAAATTTTAGATAAGTTTCAATTGTTAAACCAATAAATTTTCCTACGTATCATGAATATTGGTGAAGTTCTTCAAAAAATGGTTTAGAAGAGAAAGAAAATAAGATGAAAAGAGGAAGGAAACAACCTTAAAAGTATTTATTATTCCCTCCCCATTATGGATTAATTAGGATTAAATGATTTTAATGGGATTTTTTTTGTACAAGTTAGAATATAGTAGTAGCATTCAAAACTTATTTGATAGCGAACAGTATAGTTATTTTGATATAATTTTAAATAGTTTTAAGTAAGAAGATTCATAACCTTTTTTTTTATATAAAAAGTTACTAAAATCATCCAAAACCGCAATTAGGTTTGTAGAGAGCATTATAACTATTTTAATACCTTTTATAATTTTTTAGTAATTTTAGATTGCAAGATTAATAACATTCATAATTGACGAAAATTATTAAAAGTAATAAAAACATAAGGTTACTGAATTTGTTGATAGGACTATAGCTTCTTTTTTTTTTTAATCTTCGCAACTTTTTTTACTAATCTTAGATATGAAAATTATACTCCTCATTAAATTGATAAAATGCTACTAAATTTATTAAAGATATTAGGTTACTAAATTACCTTATACTATAAAAATTTTTATAACCTTTATAACATTTTTAATAACCTTAAAGAAGAACATTGGCAAATGCCATTATTAATAAAAGGCTACTAAAATTACTAACAGTATAAGGTTAATTACTGAATTTATTCATAACATTCAAAAACCTTTGATAACTTAAATAGCTTTTTAATGAACATTTGATGAGAAAATTGATAATCTTATTCTTATTCTTTTTTTTTTTTGCATCAGAGATCGATAACCTTCTTAATTGATTAATGTTTAACGTTCGTTCTTAATAGCCCTTTAGTTTTTTTAGTAAATTCTAATAAGAAAATCGATAACCTTCCTTCATTATTAAAGATAACCATAATTGAATAATAATTTAAGTTTTCATTTTTTTTTCGTTCAATGAGATTAATTATTTCAAATCTCTGTAAACTAAACGACCAGATTTTGATAATTAATTAATCAAAATTTAGGAAAATGAAAAGTACACATGTGTGACATATATGATTTATCAATTATTAATATACGTGCAGCGCACGTACTTTAACTAGTATATATATATACCATTTGTTTCGTTTTGTTTTTGTTTCTAGATGGCATTGCTGTTAAGTGATAAGAGTCATGAACTAAGCATCACGATTAGTTGTGCGTCTCAACTAAATTTGAGTCTCTTTTTACTAGTTACTTATTAGTAGGTAAATAATTTATGAATACGAAAAAACCATATAAATACAAAAGCCTAATGATTTCGTAAATTCATTAGTGAAAGATCAACAGCCTCCTAATCCTAAACTTTTCAAGAATTTTTTTTTTAAAAAAATGGTGGGGAATTTGGGGGTGGGGTTCCTGTAGTTTGCAAATTGATTGACTACACCACACCATAGATAGGTAGTAGAGTAGTTATATATGTTCATGGCTTTTTGGGACAGAAGGTTTGCAAATTGACTGCACTACTACAGGTAGGTATATATGTTCATGGCTTTTTTGGGGGAGAGGGTCTTTATCTTTTTTTTAGGTATCCTTAAACTTTGTTTGATGAGATAGAAGTTGTAATTTAATTCATAATTAATGAGATAATCTTTCGGTAAAATTATTTGCACTACCATAAATCACACAAGTTTGCTACACTACCTATATCCAACGATTATAAATGGTTACAAGAGTAGTGTGGCAATAACATCATAATTTTTCTTATAAAAAATCATGAACAAACTAAATAAAATGACATCATGAAATTTGGCAATCTATGTATGTATGCACGTGTATTAAGAATATAAGTCCCTGCTTTTTCCATTTGAAATTTCAATTTTCACCAAGTAATATCATATTATTATATTATATTATTATTATTACTATTACTATTACTATATATTTGAATACGAATTTAGAACTTTCAAGGGAAGTGTCCTAATTAAGAAATTATATATAAGATCATGAGTAAGCACTTTGATTATTGCCCAATAACCAGCCTTTCCTCAGTGTTTGGGCATCAAAGTTTGTTGGATTATATTCCAATATGCTCTTTACACGTATGGTTATTCCACATCTTTTTGTGGTCAGAAATATGATTTAATATCATAACAATACAAAGAAAATTATTCTAAACTCTTCAAAACAACTAGTATATATATAGAAACCAGTGGAGGATGCAGCTATAAATAAATAAATTTAAAATGCCCTTTTTGTATATATGTATTGCATTTTTTGGTAAAAGTATATATGTATTGCATTATTCTTGGTTGTGAATGCATGCCCCCATGATCTCATTTTCGTTAAAGCAAAGACATTATAAGGTTTCTATATGTTATGGTATCAAGTTGGTCAAAGGTTTGAATTTGTTATGGAAGGCATCACGGTTCGAGCCTTCATTGATATATGACTTATAAGTCCCGAAAGTTTAAAAAAAAAAAAGGTCTAAATCCTTAAAAGAGTTGGTTACTTTGTGTTGGCCTTGAACATATAGAATAATCTATCTTACTCTTAAATTTTTCTTAACCCAAAGAACAAGTATATTTCAAAAGGAAAGCAGGGGACCAAGCTCACTAAGTCACTATGTAATTACTTTATTAGTATACTAGTTAAAGCACGTGCGCTGCACGTATGTTAATAATTGATAAATCATATATTCCTTACATGTGTACTTTTCATTTTCATAAATTTTGATTAATTAATCATCAAAATCTGGTCATTTAGTTTACAGAAATTTGAAATAATTAATATCATTGAACGAACAAAAAAAAAACTTAAATTATTATACAATTATAGTTATCTTCAATAGGAAGGTTATCAATTTTCTTATTTGAATTTACTAAAGAAACTACAAGGCTATTAAGAACGAAAGTTAAACATTAATCAATTAAGAAGGTTATCAATCTTTGATGCAAAAATAAAAAATAAAAAAGAATAAGAATAAGATTATCAATTTCCTCATCAAATGTTCATTAAAAAGCTATTTAAGTTATCAAGGGTTTTTGAATGTTATCAATAAATTCAGTAATTAACCTTATACTGTTAGTAATTTTAGCAGCCTTTTATCAATAATGGCATTTGCCAATGTTCTTCTTTAAGGTTGTTAAAAAAGTTATAAAGGTTATAAAAATTTTTATAGTATAAGGTAATTTAGTAACCTAACATCTTTAATAAACTTTGTAGCATTTTATCAATTTAATGAGGAGTATAATTTTCATATCTAAGATTAGTAAAAAAAGTTGCGAAGATTATAAAAAAAAAAAGAAGCTATAATCCTATCAAAAAATTACAGTAACCTTATGTTTTTATTTACTTTTAATTAATAATTTTCGTCAATTATGATTGTTATTAATCTTGTAATCTATAATTACTAAAAAAAATTATAAAAGGTATTAAAATAGCTATAATGCTCTCTACAAACCTAATTGCGCTCTTAGATGATTTTAGTAACTTTTATATATATAAAAAAAGTTATGAATTTTCATACTTAAAACTATTTAAGATTATATAAAAATAACTATAATGTTCGCTATCAAATAAGTTTTGAATGCTACTACTATATTCTAACTTGTACAAAAAAATCCCATTAAAATCACTTAATCCTAATTAATCCATAATGGGGAGGGAATAATAAATACTTTTAAGCTTGTTTCCTTCCTCTTTTCATCTTATTTTCTTTCTCTTCTAAACCCTTTTTTGAATAACTTCTCACCGATATTCATGATACGTAGGAAAATTTATTGGTTTGACAGTTGAAACTTATCTAAAATTTCAAACTATGAAGCTCTTGAAATGGATGAAAATTAGCTTTTTATTTTTAATTGAATGCAGCAAGTATCGTTTTTGGAATATAGAAAACTCGAATTTTTCTTTCTTCTTCTATTTTTGGATTTCATATTCTTTTGCAAAATTAATTCGTTTTCACCTCAAATTAAATCTTTCGAAATTTTTTAACATCAATTAAGGCAAAGTTGTAAAGAAACTTACAATATTTTTTATTGATTTTATGTTACATCTATTGCATTTTATTATTACTTTTATGTTTAATTAGATAAATTTAGTTAGAATTAATCCAGTGTTGTTACATAGATAGTATTATTAATCAAATATCAAGTGACATGTTCTTTATTAGATGCATAAGAAAAGACGTTTTCGGACCGAGACTTATCGAGTGACATGTTTTTTTATTAGATGTCTAAAAAAGACGTTTTAGGACCGAGGCATGATGCTATCAACAAATTTAACAACCTTAATTATATTCTTAATTGATATCTTACATCTTTAGTAAGTAATTAATACTGGTTTTCTTACATAAGTAACCCTAAAAAAAAATCCTTTAGAGGTTATTAAAAAGGCTACGATGCTATCAATAAAAATTAAGTAACCTTAAATCCTTAGTAACTTAAGTAATAAAATAGTTATCAATTCTCTTACCTAAAATTACTAAAAAACTTGTATTGGTTATCCAAATTCCAAAAAGGTATTTTACAGTCTACTATTTTTAATAACCTTACATTATTAGTAATATTGGTCGTTGATTAATTTTCTTATCTAAGATTACTTAATTAAAAGGATATAAAAGTTATGAAAACATTATAGTACTATCTAGATTCAAATAATCTTACATCCATATTAATTTTAGTAACTTTTTATGATCAATAATGAAGGTTACCAATTTAATTACTTAAGTAATCTACTAAAAAGGCTAAAAAAGTTATTAAAATTGTATTTACCAATCCTTACATTATTAATATTTTTTTTTGTCGAAGAACATTATGGTACTATCTAGATTCAAGTCATCTTACCTCCTTATTGAAGACCGAATCGGGGTTGGCATCCTAAGGCCGTAGTTACTACCATCTCTTATACTTTCTGATACTTTTGTAGCAAAAAAAAGTCATCTTACATCCTTATTAATTTTAGTAACTTTTTATGATCAATAATGAAAGTTACCAATTTAATTACTTGAGTAATCTACTAAAAAAGCTATAAAAGTTTTTAAAATTGTATTTACCAATCCTTACATTCTTAATAACATTAGTAAACTTTCATCAATGGTGAAGATTTACCATTTTTTTCCTCAAAAGTTACTGAAAAAGCTATAATAATCATAAAAAATGTATTGTACTATCAACTAAAATATTTAATGACCTTACACTATAAAGATACGTACAGTACTGATTTTCTTATCTAAGATTAATTACTTAAAAGGTTATGGAAAACATCATAGTACTATCTAGATTGAAAGAACCTTACATCTTATTAATTTTAGTAACCTTTTATCATCAATAAAGTGTTACAAATTTTATTACTTAAATTTACTAAAAATGCTATAAAAGTTATTAAAATTGTATTTACCAATCCTTTGTTTTTTAATAACATTAGTAAACTTTCATCAACGATGAATATTTGCCATTTTTTTTTCTCAAAAGTTTCTGAAAAACCTATAATGATCACAAAAGAGGTATAGTACTATCCACTAATTCAATAACCTTACATCTTTTGTGATTTTGGTTATCATATTTCTTATTACATTTTTGTAGGTTTGATTATCATATTTCTCCAAAATCTCACAATTCAACCAAACATACCCAGACCTGTAAGTCAAATTTCCATATAAGGTTATAACTTATAACTAAACTTAATGCAACATAAGGAAGTATAAAATTAGGTGTACAAAATTGGTTCCTAGTTACTAATTCATATGTCCTCCTTTTTTTTGGTGATAGAGAAATAATTTATATACTATATATGCGTATCTTTGGCAAGTTGAAGTAAAATTAAAATTGATATCTCGCTATAACTCTACCAAATTAATGAATGATCAATGTGATCTAAAATAACATAGCAAAAAGGTAATGATCTTATTTAAGGTTACAAAAAAAAAACTATAATGATCATTAAAAAGGCATTATACTACTTTCAACTAATTTTTTTTAGATAACTTTCAACTAATTTAATAACCTTACATTCTTAGCAATTTTGGTTATCAAATTTCTCATTTATGCTTACTAATTAGAAAGCTAAACTATAGTATTATATCAAGAAATGTAGCAACCTTACATGCTTAATAACTTTATCAATAGTGAATGTTATTAATTTTTAAGTCTAAGATTACTAACAAAGTTCTAGTGAATAAGATACAACACATTATTATTATATATAAAACTATACCAAAAAAAATTAGTTGAACATTAGTGGTTGATTTATTAAATTATATTAGATCAATGTCAAACAAAATTTCAAAATTATAAAAGATATTAAAGATCCGATTATTTATCAATGGTGAATGTTATTAATTTTTTAAGTCTAAGGTTACTATCAAAGTTGAAGTGAATAAGATACAATGCATTACTATTATATATACAGAACTATACCAAAAAAAAATTAGTTGAACATTAGTGGTTGATTTATTAAATTAAATTAGATCAATGTCAAACAAAATTTCAAAATTATAAAAGATATTAAATATCCGATTTATTTATTATTAAGGAAACAATATTTCTTTTTCTTTTTGCCAACAAAACAATATTTATTTTTAGTCAGTACGTTTGCACAAATATTTAAGAATTTGAATTAAAAAAAATACCTAAGAATTTAATTAATGTAAGTATTTCAGTTATTATAGTGTTACATTTAATTAATGTAAGTATTTTAGTTATTATATATATTACATAGAAATTAAAAATTAATTGAAATAAGGATGCGGTAAAAGAAATTATAAATTTTAATATAATAATATATTTAATTTAATTGATAAATGAAATTACATATTGAACTTTAAAAGTTTAATTTGATAAATACATGTTTACCCTTTAAGTGAATACTAAACTTTTAAAATTAAAAAGGTTATTTTAAATATTTCAGGTCAATGGTTTTGAAGTTTAGATTTATATAGTATATATATATAGATAATTAAAAGTTAGGAGGAAGAGAAAGGAAGCTATCTCATTTCCAAGATCAGTGAGTCGCAAATCCTTTCAAAGATTTACAGACTCCTAATTTATAGATCAGCTTGTCAAACTTAGAAATTGTCTCTCAAATGAGAAATCTTGAAAGTATCTTCCACCACAAATTCAAATCTTTATTATTTCAACCTCATTGACACAATCGATCAATAGTTCAATTCCTTTGGAAATAAAGCTGTGGATCGATTTCTATATTTGATTATTGTTGTATTATTCTCTGCAATTGCGAAGACCACCAATCAAAGGCATAAAAAAGGGAGCTGAGTGACCAAAAAGGTACGGAGGAGGAAAGAGCATTTATTCCTTCCTGTCAATAAGGATGGAGGAGAGACTATGCACGCCCCACACCAATACAAATGCTACCTTTGATATTACCCAACATTAGTTTTTTAATGAACATTAATCATATTAAGTTGCTAATTAATTATAATTTGTGTTCACTTTCTTAGCATTATATAAACTCAAGAGAGCACTTGAAAACAATTGCAGCAACCCAATTCTCATATCCCATCTTGGGTTTTTCTTCCTTTTTTTTTCTTTAATAAACCCTCATTTGTATATATTAGTTGCTTTAGTGTTCCTCTAAGTGAGGGAGAGAGGACAAGCTATATAGAACTAAAGAATAAGACAGGTGAGAAGTTTGCTTTCTTCTGCATTTCTATTTTTGGCCTTATTATGTATATGATGAATGTGGATGATGATATGTATGATCAATTGCTAAGTGGCTAAACCAAAAACCTTGAGTTATTTAGCTACAAACAAAATCAATGGCCAGCTTGGGTACTTTGATTTGTCTTTTTACCATTTTTTTAATGATATTTGGATTATTAATGGTCTTTGTAAGGTGCAATTTGTCTGTTATATATTGTCCCATTTTGTTATGCCAATATTGCATAAAATAGGTTAGTTTTAGAATTAATGCATTCTCATGCAAGCTTGAGGTAATATTAAGATGATGTCGATACAGTAGTTATAATAGAAAACAAATTTAGTATTTTAAAACGCCTATAATTAAGAGCAATGGTAATTGCATGTGCAGTTTATATTGACGTATACTCGATTTAGACTTACACGTAATAAGGATAAACATATCATTTCTCCATTCATATGCCTCGAATATCGAGTAAGGTCGAGAATTGGGACATATACAAGTAATATCTACCCATAACAGAAGAGTTAGGTATATGATATACTCGTTTGAGCACTTTCCAATTTGTCTCCATTCCCCAAATGCAAAATTCATTCACGTAACGCCTTTTTAACATTGCAAAATCAATAACAAGATACTATAGATAGAGACGCTGAAAAGGTTGACTGAGGAATGTGTTCCCCTGCTTCATCACTTTATTCTTCACTCTTCCTTAATTATTTTTGATTGATGCTTCTTTTGAAAAGATGCCATTTGGCCTCTTTTATTTCCTGTGTCCCTCACATGCCCATCAAATCCTTCAAACTTTTTTATTTTTTCGTTTAACATCATTATCTCATATATATATTTGTCACCATTTTAACCTTAATTTTCGTTACATATTACATATCGAGAGATAGTTAGAATCCTCTTTTATCTCATAAATCGTACCATCTTTTTTTATATCAGAACCCAATATCCCTAAATCGAAATCTCAAATTTTTACCAATGAAGTAGTCCATTAAAGACATTTAATACCTTTTTTTTAAAATTTATGAACTTACTAACTTATGCACCAAAATATTACTTTTTTGCTTGGGAAATTTGCTGTCTTTTGAACAAGCATATTTACCAAGTTACCTTATTTAGATACTAAAAGATGGAGTAATGAAAATTCTATAAATACACCCATTTCCCTCCCCACACTTCATTCATATATTTTCCTTTGTCTTTTCCTTCCTTTCCTAATCCCATACTTGTCTCTGTTGTCTATTGTTTGGGGTTAGTTACTTATTAGTGCACATTCAAGTGAACCACACATTTATCTTCTCATTTCTCAGCTGCAAAGATGGGTGAGAATGCTGCCACCAGGAACCATAACAACCACCAAGCCTTCGGCGTCGTCTCAATCGACGTCCCTTCTCAGGATACCTCAGAATGTTTTGACGACGATGGCCGTATCAAACGAACCGGTGCATTTTTCCTTCCCTTCCCCTGTTTTCCTCTGTTTTTCCCCTGTTTTTGCATAGTAAACTTCGCTTTATCTCATCAGCACACAAATGAATCATTATTCAATGAGTCTTAACGTGCGTACTATGTTTATATTGGATCAACAGGTACTGTATGGACTGCCAGTGCACATATAATAACGGCTGTGATCGGATCCGGAGTACTTTCTCTAGCATGGGCTATAGCTCAATTAGGTTGGATCGCTGGTCCTGCAGTAATGTTCTTGTTTTCCTTTGTCACTTACTACACTTCTTCACTCCTCTCCGAATGTTACCGGACTGGTGACTCTGTTTCCGGCAAGCGGAACTATACTTACATGGATGCTGTTCGGTCCATTCTTGGTAACCCTTCATGGCCTACTTAATGTCCCATTAAAATCATGCCAACTTTTGGAATATGTATTGTTAACAAAGCCTAATATGCATAAATTTGCTTTTATATTTACTTAGGTGGATACAAAGTGAAGGCATGCGGGTTGATTCAGTATTTAAATCTTTTTGGCATTTCCATTGGATATACTATTGCAGCATCAATAAGTATGATGTGAGTAGTAAGAAATGAAATGAAATGTTTGTTGAGCTATAATCTAAAAATATTGTGGTTGAAATATGACTGATGAGGCATTTTGCCTGTCGGCAGGGCAATAAAAAGGTCTAATTGTTTCCACGAGAGTGGTGGGAAGAATCCATGTCACATGTCGAGCAATATATATATGATCATGTTTGGGGTGTCTGAGATTTTGCTGTCTCAAATTCCAGATTTTGATCAGATATGGTGGCTCTCAATTGTTGCTGCAGTCATGTCTTTTACCTACTCTGGCATTGGTCTTGGTCTTGGAATTGCCAAAGTTGCAGGTTTATTATCTCTTTTGTTTGCTACTAAATTTCAAAGTATGAGGCACAAATTTTTTTTCTTAAACTGATGTTTTAATGTTCATTTTGGGCAGAAAATGGAGGTTTTAAGGGTAGTCTAACAGGAATAAGCATAGGAACAGTAACACAAGCTCAAAAGATATGGAGGAGTTTCCAAGCTCTTGGTGACATTGCTTTTGCCTACTCATTTTCAGTAATTCTGATAGAAATTCAGGTATATTACTCATTTTTCACCGTATGATAAAAAAAAACACCCATTTCAGTTCAAATTGTTGCTAAATGGTTGAGATTTTGGTTCTTACAGGACACAGTAAGATCCCCACCAGCAGAATCAAAGACAATGAGAAAGGCAACAAAAATTAGTATTGTAGTAACAACAGCTTTCTACATGCTTTGTGGCTGCATGGGATATGCATCTTTTGGAGACTTTGCACCTGGCAATCTCCTTACTGGTTTTGGTTTCTATAACCCTTTTTGGCTCCTTGACATTGCTAATGCTGCTATTGTAATCCACCTAGTGGGAGCATATCAAGTCTTCTGCCAACCCATTTTCGCCTTCATTGAAAAATTAGCAATACAAAGATGGCCTGACAGCTACTTCATCACCAAAGAGTTCAAAATCCGAATCCCGGGCTATCGTTATCCTTACAAGCTCAACTTGTTTAGACTGGTTTGGAGGACAATTTTTGTGATCTTAACCACTGTCATATCGATGTTGCTCCCATTCTTCAACGACGTTGTGGGGATTCTCGGAGCTCTCGGATTCTGGCCTTTAACGGTTTATTTCCCGGTGGAGATGTACATTCAGCAGAAGAAGATAACAAGTTGGAGTAGCAGATGGATTTGTCTGAAGATGCTAAGCATGGCTTGTCTGCTGGTAACAGTTGTAGCTCTTGCTGGTTCAATTGTGGGTGTGATTTTTGACCTTAAGGTTTATGAGCCATTCAAGACTACCTACTAAATCAATGCTTTGCTTGGTGTAGTTGTGGTTCATTCATATTTCTATAGCTTTTGTGTTAGTTTCAATCATTGTTTTAAACAATAGTTGTGCTATTGATGTTTAGAAGTAAACACTATTTGTAAATTATGCATTTGGCTTTCAAATTAAGGGAATCTATGAATCTCTTATCTCCATTTCTTCTCAACTGAACCTATTAATAGGTGTTCATAGGCCAAAGTCTTCCTAGCCCATGGACCGAGTCGATGTGGATCGAACTTGGGTCTTGGGTATGGAACTTTTTTCAAATCAAACCCAATTAGATTTATTAAATAATTGAGTAAATTTTATCTAGCAATAATACAATTTATATAAACTAGTAGCATGAAATATAATTCACATAAGCATATTCATATCTTAGATAGTATATGTTCTGGCTACAACCTTTTCCAATCCGTAGTAATATTCAAATGGGTCCAAAAGAGAAAATGAGGCATATAGATACTATTGAAGCTATATCTTGGCTTCATAAGAACTAAAACTTATATGTTACAATGAGTAACATTGCCTCCACTCCTATTAGGTCATAATTTAGCATAATCACACTTACCTTAGTGATAAACACTGTTAACTTTTGAGGATATGCTATGTTCCCTTGTCGTGTGGAACACAGTGAGCACACTGCATTTCAAGATCTGGCGTCGATTTACAATGGAAGGCTAAACAAGATGGTGAGCATTGGCATTTTCGCTTCATTTAGAGTGTTGCTGCTAGTTTGGAAATTCTAAGGACTGCTGATTCTGGCTCGGCAAATCACATTCGCATGCGCTTCACATCATTCTCAGGGACATTTATATCACTTCCATTTCCCTTTTCTGAAGGAACTGTTTGTCCCTGTATGCACAATCATGAGCAGTCAATAATCATAACCATATCATGAGAAAAGTATATATATTTTTTGGTACTTGAGAATGCCATGGGATAAGAGTACTTTCCATCAGAAACACTTTTTTTGGGCTTTCAAAACTATTAACACGTCTAAAAATTACAGATTGTTTAGAATAAAGTATAAAAGTAGGACCAATTCTTCTTGTTATAGTGCAGCAAGAATTGATCGCCAACTATATCTTCGACATTATATCAAAACAGAGGTCCAAGATAATAATGTTGGTCTCGCACATCATGATCTATACCTCTAAGATATGCAGTTAGTGCTCAAACTAAGAAACATAATCACATGGCACATGGCACTTTCTAAACAGACAATCATGTAAACCAGATGTGTGGCTTGAAGTGTGTGTTTAAGGTTTCAAAAGTTCTGCAATCAGAGCATTAGAACTTACACTTTCATCAGGAACAACAGCATATCGCTCCGCGGGAGAGACCCAGGATTTACCTGCCCAACAGAACATTCATATATTCAAGAATATCTAAACTATCAATAATACAGATAGCAATACAGGAAGGATATAACACATTACAAGATCGTACCTGATAATGGATCAAGCTTTGAAGATTCTATCTGCTGCCCACTGGAACCATCAATACTTAAAGCCTCTACAATCTTTGGAAAATTCCTGAAAAGAAGAATCCAGAATGTCACTACTTTGGTCATTATCCTTAGAATGAAAGGCATTTTGTTCAGTTGTTCTCGGTTTCATAATGAAATATTGAGGGGAAAAAGGGTTGAAGTTGCCATATACTTTATTACTGACCAAAAGTTATATATAGTAAGAACAATCACAATTCACAAGTTTAAGATTAGAACCCTTAGACAAGCGCAAGAAAAGTTAGCTTTGAGCTTTACTTATACGATCTCGTAATTTCATTCATCTAGTTTTCAAATTTGTGATAACAAATTTTGAGTCCCAAACCCTACAGAAAACTTAAAGGACCTTTTCTGGCAACATAATCTCAAGGAACCACCTTTTTTTTCTTATTTCTTGTAATGTTTTGTATTGCTCCATTATATCTGCCGCTTCTAAAATTTTGTTTCTCCATTTTACTTCAGAAATTATCCCCAGAATATGTTAGTAGAATTAATCATCTAATCAAGTGGAAGAAGAAAAACTTTTTTCCTGGTCAATTACTAGTCTAGATGAAACTGCTATTACCGGTCCACTGATTCTCCATGCCCAAGCTGTCCATTTGTACCCCTACCCCACGAGAAGACATTTTTCTCTTCAGTAATAGCTAGCGTGTGCCTCCATCCGCATGAAACTTGAACTACATTCTGCCAAGTAACAAAGAAAACATATGAAAAGTGAAGAAGGAATTCATACTTTGAAAACATAATGATTATAGGGAGAGGAAATGACCTCTCAATCGGAAATTAAAGAAGGAAAATTACTACAAAGGGGAAATTATCAATCTCATGGACTATCTTAACCAATATTTAGAAGCTACAGTAACAAGAATGTGCCTGCTCATGTGGAAATTTAACTTGCACCGGAGAGCAATGATCAGCATTGTCACCGACCCCAACCTGCCCAAACTGTAAATAAGAGGTAGAAAGTCTAATTAACAAAAGTTGTAAGAATGGATCAGATAACAAATAAACTAATAAAACCAAATAAAGTAACAGTTGAAATTGAAAAGTTAATTACAGGACCTTTGACAAGAATCCACTACCATGAAGATGCTTAAGAAACTCGTACAATGTTAAGACAAATGGACTGGTATATTATTGTTATTGTCATGTGTGCATGCATGTCTACGAAAAAAGCTTAGAGGTGTTAAGACGGAATCATGCATCAATAAAAATGTGTGGAAAATGGAACCAAATTCATGCCTAATATTTTAGCAAGCAACACCAATTAATATTGTCAGCGTACGAATATGATATATTTCAATAATATAAACCAAGGAAAATAGATTTTTGTCAACCTTGTTCCATCCCCATCCATAGAGTTTTCCACAAGATGTGAGTGCCATTGTGTGTCTCCATCCACCTGATATCTGATAAGAATCAAACCAAAATGAAATAAATACTTTTAAAACATGATTTGAAGTCAAAATATATTTGACATCAACAGAAATATTATGAAAGACATGAATCATAATTAATATATATTAGTAAAACCTAAACTGTGATCCTTCTTCAGACATATAAGGTATAGCCTTTTAAATTAGAATTCAAGAAATGATATCATTCATCCCAACCCAAGCTAACGACATAAATAGGAGATTGTTAAACATATACATGTTAAGAAGTGTGAAAAACTTGCTTTTATTTTTAACTTTTAAGGCACATTCTTAAAAACTATCTTTATTGCAAACATTAAGGTTGTCCTAAAACCTCCATTTTCCCTTACTAAGAACTAGGAGGATAAAAAATATCACCTGCTTAATAAAACTGCCAGCTAAAGCTTCCACCTTATGAGGAACAAGATGGTCCTCAAAGTCCCCATGTCCCAGTTGACCATACTTGCTCCATCCATGAGTGTATAATCCGCCAGTTGCAGAGACTGATATTGTATGCCGCCATCCACAAGCAACCAAATCCATCTTCTCTCCCTGCGATTGAAAACTTTTACAGCTTCTTTAACAGTAAACATGGAGATAAAGGCGAATTCCGAATAAATATAAAATAAGAAAGCTGCAGAAAGGGAACCGACACTCGTAACTTTTCCAATATTCTTTTCTAGAACTAGAATACCTTAAAAGGCTAAAGAGTAGAAGATTAAAAGGAAACCAAGAGAAAGAAAGAAGAAGAAAGGAAAGTTTTTTAAACACCAAGATTAAAAATGATAGCAACTAACGTAGACTTTCCTCAATCAGCTTAACTTATATATAGATGGCACTCAACCTAAAAGTCAGATGTCATGAATTACCAGTCTTGCACAATCATTGAGGCTGGCCAATCATCTTTACAGAATCTCATAAATCTTACTAGAGTAAGAAAATTGGTAAAATAAAAGGTACCAGCTTGTTACATACGTTGACAGTAGAAACCTTTTCAGGCACTAAGCGGTCGTTTCTGTCACCCAAGCCGAGGTTTCCATATCGTCCCCAGCCCCATCCATAGAGGGCACCCTCTTCTGAAACAGCTGCAGTATGCTCAGCACCGGCAGCCACCATTTTGATAGCAATACCCTACAACAAAGTGCATATGATACTTTAACTTGATTGTCAATGCAGAATCTTCAGTAGTCTTAAGAAAACAAAATAAATTAAATGAATGTTTAAAATTTTAAACTAAAGACAGCAACATTACAGGATTCCAAAGTCTCTTTTATTTAGGCTCAAGCAGGATTCTAAAGTTCAGCAACAAACAAATACGATTGCCAATAAACCTACCTGCTATAGAGATTCGAGAACTTTGAATCTAAATAATCCCAATAACAGATATCCTTCATATAATTGTAAGTTTTTAATCAGATTCTCTTACAAAACCTAAATACATATCATCATTCTTCTCTGGCTAGTATAACATGGTAAATGGAGCATTCAATCAGATTATATAAGAAATTTCACATAGATGTTGGCATTCAAATGATTTAAAGTATTATCATACAACACAACTGTTCAGCATAAAGCAATTCCTAAAAAGCGTATTCACATTTGGTGAAGGGCAACAAAAGCAAGGAATGTGGATGCAAAGCAGAGCCTCATTTCTTTTAATGCTAAGTACAAATTAACAGAAAAAACCTTTGTCATAAGATAACCAAATAACATGTGATACCTGAAAGGCTTGAATCTTTTGAGGCACAAGAGCGTCTTCAGTGTTTCCAAGACCTAGTTGACCATTCTGATTCCTTCCCCAACTTCAAAAAGAAAAAAAGAAACAAAAAAAAATGTTAAAAATGTTCTGAAAAACTATTGTTTATAAGAGCTATGACAAGCACAACCTTGTAGAAGAAGCAGCTGGCAAAAGTTTTGAAGAAAATGTCAGAGGACAGTAAACTTAATACTCCTAGACACACCCATGGCTGATTCTGCTGTTACACAGAATCTGACCAGCTTTTAGAAGAATGAAATATCATTGGCTCTCTTAAAATGATCAATTATCATGAATTAGGATGCAGAAGAGATGCTAATAGGTGTTGCTGTATTTTACAATCAAGTGCCAGAAACTTACATCATATATCCCATGATTAAGTCTTGTCAGGAAACAAGAAAAATTTTACCAGCAAGTTCAAGTCAAAGCATGAGATATATGAGCGGCAAAGAAAAAATGTTAGATCTGTATGAATTAAACTGAAATTTACAGTACATCTCTCAATTCTCTAATTGCAATCGTTCTTCTATAATTCTAATCCTAAATGGCAATAAATGTTCAAGGTAATGTGTTATAAAATGAAGGAATTGTATATTTAAGTTCATCCCCAGATTCTCCTTAATGGCTTACAAATTCCTAATGACCGCTTGAACGCCTATGCAGACAATTTCCTCAAGATCACAACAACCATATATTTTCAACCCCTTACTTCAAATAATAGGTGCATTTAAACAGGATACCCAAGCTTGGCCACTTTGCATTCAAACTACTATCTCTAGCGTCTCTATGCAATAAAAGCAAAACCCTAGGCATTAATCAACACATTTGGTAAACTATAAAAAACCATCACCTTTTTTAACCCTAAAATGTGAAATTGAAATAAAATATAAACGCTATCAGATTGTAAAATATAAAGCGAGAGGAGAAAGATCTAAAAAGCCTACTAACCTCTGCACTTCGCCTTCCATTGTTACAGCTAAACAGTGACTGTCTCCGCAAGCAATTTGTTTAATCCTCAGACCATGTAATGCCTTAATCGGTTGAGGAGTGAATAAGTCACTAGAATTACCATGACCAAGTCTTCCAAAGTCACCCCTGATATTAGTAACAGTTGAAATAGTCATACATCATTGTAACTAATAAGAGTTGAAAATAGAAAACCCATAGAAAAGGAAAAATAATAATTAGCTGACCAGTAATGAGTAAAATTTGAGAATTCAATAATGTACAAATTCTTAGAATAGGACATTGACAACATTAGATCTAAGAACTAAGATTAAGACTATGCTGTCTAAATTCCTATATAAACAAGTAATAAGGAGTAAAAAGAACAGGGAAAAAGATATCCCTGCAAATGATACAAATACCAAAATGCCTGTTCCTTAGTAATACAAAGTTCAATTATAAGTTCATGACGCAAAAGAGCAACACCCAAAATATATATAACCTATAAACTAAAGGATAAAGAAAGCCTTCGATATAAGCTTGAATAGTCTTTTTCCAACTTGAACCAAAATTAAGCTTTTGGTTGACCATCTACATGACTTATAGTTAAAATTGACATTGTTAAGTGTTCAGTCAACCAAAGAAACTAACAATCAACTTTTGAGTGATTTTACTAACTACCAAATGAATCAACTTTTATCAACTCCCACTCAAGTAATCAAAATATCAGATTATCCGATTTACTTTTGAGCGATTCAAACTGACAAACACAATCTCTTTTTTGCATCATGGCCAACTACAAACAGCTTTGGACTCTTATGCTAGAACTATGTATTAACTGAGAAAAAAAAGTGTTTGTTCCATAATTTAACTGAAGGGAAAAAATTCCTGAGACTTTGAAGCATGGAGAGCATACCATCCCCAACTGTAAACTTCTGCACGTGACAACGAGTATGCAGTTGTATGATCAGCTCCACAAGTAACTGATATTATTTCATGTCCATCTAATGCACTCAACTGTGTAGGAGAAAGGCGATCTTCCGCATCCCCATGGCCTAACTGCCCATCCTCTCCTCGCCCCCAAGAGCAAACAACATTTCCAGCTGCAAATAGCAGAACATCTTTTATAGGCTTGAGCAGACTAATTAAGCAAGTCAAATGAATGCATATGGTAGGATGAATAAAAGTTTCACAACCTAACCTTTAGATGCATATAAAGACTCAAAAGGAAGCAATTATGATTAATCTCAAAATCTAGAGAAGCAAAACAATATATACTGAAACTCTAATTCGCTTTAGTCAATTGTGTGCAAGGTTTAAACGAACAAAAGGATTTTCGGGGTACCTATTATGGCAAAACTCATCATGTCTTAAGTTTCAAAAAAAATCTTCAGCATCATATTACAAAGATCAGAGGGCTGTTGTTATATAGATACACGTGTGAGATACTTCAGTTTTTAAAATTAAGAACAATTCCAGGACTCCAGGGAAAGTTAATAGATTTAATGTAGGTGAGTAGCGTAAACATTTTCATATCACAAGCATTATAGGTGCCTCCAATGGAAATACTAAGCAGCAGCATTAACAACAGGAAGATAAGGAATCTTGGCCCTTCATGAATTCTTAAAAGTCATAACAATCACCAGAAGCAAAGTGTACATCCAATTTTTCCTACAGACTAAAAGTTTCTTTTATGGTATGGAAAACTGAACGACTTGCATCAGTTTCTGACATTGAAAACGTGCCTTATATAACTTGAGAGCCACCAAAGATTTCATTTGTCAAGTATTTAACAATAAAAGTTATATCCTAACTAATGTCTAAGTCAAAGGGATGAGATCATGAGACATAAAAGTCATGCTTTTGAACTGGCAAAAGACTCTAGACCATACACCCAATTTGTATTACATTATACATACTACAGTTATTCTAAGTGAAAAAAAAAAATTGATGGACCCTACTCAAGATGTAATGAATTAATCTATTACATGAGAAAAATCAAAGATACCATAAATTACAAAACGTGTTCAACATTTAACAGTGGAAATCATATCATGGTGAATGCCTCAATTAGCCTAAAAGTCAAGAGGTAAGATAGAGAAGTCCCACGGCCACCAGATTGGAAAAAAAAAGAAGAAAAAGTAGTTTAATGTCATTTAAATAATATAAGATCATATTATCATATAATTACAAACAGTCAACCAATTGCAGCAAAACTATAAGAAACTGGGAAACAGTAAAGGAGTACTGTGCACACAGAATAACTCGAGCAAATATCAACTGACATCAAATGATTAATAATCAAATCAGATCAACGAAGTAAAAGGGTAATGCCAAAATCTGATCAAAATACAAAACAAACAAAAAGAACTAACTATTCATACAAAATTAAAGGATCCTAAAGTTTCTTCAAAAATGATTATTCCAGGAACTGTTTGATTGCTCAAAAGCATAATGAAAATACAAATGTCAAAATTTTCCACCATAGTGAAGTCAGAAGTGAATTTTAGGAACAAAAATTCTGAACTCAGAAAAGGCAAAACTTGTGAGAGCAGGGTGGGACATTGGCCATCAAGACTTGATTAGCTAAGTTGCCCCAGAAACAAAAAAAGGCCAGCAACAACAAAAAGAAAATAAAAACACAAATACATACTATAAAGCAACAAAACTAAGAAAGGAAGAGAAAGAGAGCATACAGAGAAGAGCAACAGAATGGCTGGCACCAGCAGAGATAAAAAGAACCTGACGAAATGGACCAGTGACCTCACTCACACTCATTTCCTCTTCTGCTGCCATTCTGTTTCTTTCCCCCCTACCCAATTATGTGGTTATACAACCCCAAAACTCTCTTTCTTTCTTTCTCTCTCTCAAAAGGGTAAGATATTTGTGTGTGGTGAGCTAAAGAAAGAAAGTGAAAAACAAAGATATTTGAGAGTAGAATTTTCAATTTTGAAGATGAAGAGAGAATAATAATAAGAAGACCCAACAAAACAAAAAAGAACCCTTTTTTCCTTTTCAAAAATTAAAATTCAACAATGGGTAGTCTTTGAATGAATGGGAAAGAGATAATAATAACGATTGAAAAATGTAGGAGGAAGTAATAAAGGAGGTGTGGGCAGGGTTCTTTAAAGTGACAGAGATGGGACATGTGCATTATACATTCAAGCAAGAGAACAAGGAGAAACTGTACATTAAATATAATTTTTTTTTCTTAATGGGAAGAAGAAACTAGACTCAATTAAGACACTTAAAAACATGACCAATTAGTTAATGTCTTTTGGCTGGTATAACAGTAACGTGTATTTATCACTCCTTGTTGTAATAATAATAATGGAATTAAAACGTGAAAATGGAAAAGAAAAAATTGGGCAAGAAAAGAAAAAAACCCGAAGCATTGGGCCTTTGGGTAATTGGAGTTTTGTTGTTTAGGGAAGGGCAGGTAATGCAGAAACAACGGCATTGATTGCTAAAGGGTCCCCTTATTTTCCAAGTCCCCACCACCCAGAAGAAAAAGTCTTCCATTTTTACTCTTTGAACTTGGAATCTCAGCCACAGAAATCCACCCACTCACCCCATTTCTTCGTTTCCTTTGTCTCTCTGTCTTCTAGTCTTCTCGTTGTTGGACTGTGTAAGAAAATTGCCACTCTCTGTTACAGTTTCCTGTCGCCTGGAGGGGATGAGACCTGAGAGTGAGGTGAACTTAATAATGGAGGGAAGGGAAATGGGTATTTTGTTTTAAGTCTTTTCCAGTCCTAATAATAATGCACCATTAATGATCTTTGTCTTGATACTAACTAATTATTCAAGGCGTGTTAGATTGATTGATCTACCTAAATTAAGAAATTGTTCGACAAATCCTAGTTACTACTGTTGGAAATTAGAGACCCAAGCTAATAATCCTAGTACACATATGTGATTGGCGACATCACATCAGTGCATCACCAACTAAACGATTAATGCAATAATAATGCAAGAAGAGACAAGTCTAAATTCAATGTGTTAAATGTTTAGAAATTAGTACTTGCAAGTTGCAAAGATACAGTGCAAAAGATGAGTGTTTACCAGAGAGTTTTCATGGTAAAAAGTTACTACCACTTACCAGATATTGAGTTTATACTCATTTGCTACAAAAAATGTAAATAACGTTCGGCTAGGGATTATTACCTTTTTAACATGTTTCTGTAATTGCAGAAGCTGTAATAAGATCTTGAGCATAGCAGTTGTAATAAATTATTGGCGTTCAAGTGTCGGCTAAGCAAGAATTTTACTTCAAATGTGAAGCACTTGCCAAAATGTTTTGTCTTGTATTAGACATTACATTGCATTCTATGCAAGGCTCTTAAAACTGACACAAGAATGAACTGCAACATAAGCTATGTATTCTGAAATCTCTCCTATACAGTATGAATATGATCAAAGTTGAGAATTAGATCCAGTAGAGACACAGCTTTGGTGTAGGAGGAGTTTTGGGTATTGAATGTTGTATATGAACTCACCAATTACCGCTAAATTTTCATTGCTAAACAGTTTCTGCACCATATGCATTATGGTTCTCTTTATTTCCCTTGCTTGACTGCCGCTTCATAGCATGTAAATTCAGGTATGTGTAAAAGGACATGCCAGCAATGGCTATAAAAGCTCCAAAAACACTTGTTGAACCAGGATTTGCACCAAAAAGGTAATAGTTTCCCAGTAGTATAACACAAGTTTTGAATTCTCCAAGAACAACAGAGGAGATAGCAGATGTAGCCCTGAAAGTTCAGCAAATGTGAATCAAACAAATGAGAAAATTGCTTTAAATCTAAGTATATATGTAGTAACTAGTACCAAGAGAAAATAATTCTCCATCAGTTGGCATTTGGTCACCCTTTCGCTTTATATGTCAATTCCCATTTTCTTAATGGATTCTATAATACATAGTTCATTTTGGTCAACTTGAACAGTGGGAAGGCAAGTGCAGCTGGTTCTTGGTAAACAAACAAGGTGCAAAGGCGGTTTTAACAAAGACAAGTCATGAAAGAAAACTTGTTCTAAGTTATAGTAGTAATTAAAGTCGTGTTTGCATATATCTGCAAAATGTTATAAGTAGCACTTACTTCAATTCCATAATCACTAAAGCATTTGAACAGATGGCTTAACTCAACTAACAACAAGCTTTTTTAATGATTTGTCTATTCCAAACCAGCTTGAAGTCCCACTCCCATCACTTGTTTCTGTTCCAACCCAACAACTGGCAATTTTAGCTTGTAATTAAGATCTAATGCTGCAAGATGGAGCCCCCAAAATCCTAAACCCATCCCGTTACGCAACTGCAATTTAATGAGGCAATTTGGAGGACTTGAACAGATAAATACAGCCAGTCTAGAGCTGACCATTTTTTTCCTAATTAAACTAAGCAACTTCATAAATCATAAGAGATGATGAAGATGACAAGTCGGAAACATAAAAGACAAAGACAGCAAGTTCTAGCATGGATCAAACAGTTAATAGGACCTAGCTTAGTTGAAAACTAACCCAAGTGTCAAAGCACTTGACCATTGAAGTAAGAAGCCAAGAAAAGCAGACATGAGAATTGCTGATGTATTGCTGAGGCTCCAATGAAACGCAAGTGCACCAGGAGGGTCCAAGAAAGGAATCATTAAAACCAGAAAGAACAAAGTGATTGGTGTTGTCTTCCACATTAGCCTGTTTAACAGATTCGCAACTTCAACCAGTTGAAATGTTGAAAGATTTCAACATTAATGTAATTATTCTAAAACTGCTAAATAAACCATTAGTGAGCAGAGAGGAATATGAAATATACGCAAGTGCTGTCCAGTTCTCAAGTTGCTGCACATTGGACCAAAGGATTTTATTGACTGCACTAGGTATTATCCATGCCAATGCTACACAAGCACCAAAGAGGCTGAATTGTAAATCAGTTACAGTAGATACAGCAACCCCAACAGATACAATTGTTAGCGCAATCACCTGAAAGATTTTGTAGGAAGAATTAATGTCAACGAAAAATGTAATTTTTTCTTTCCCATTAGAGCTAGAGTTTCACAAGAATTCTATTATCATGAGCATAGAACTGAGAAATGGGAACTCACCTTGGAGAAAGGAATTCTCTTTGTGTACCATGCAATTCCATTAGGACAATCAATGGTGTAATAGCTAACTTAGCCATCTGATAAAACCCCACACTGGAAAAAGAAATGAATCATGAAACTAATGAACAAACTCAAAAGTGTCACCCTGGGAACTTGAAATTATATAGTCATATTAACTTATAATCTCACCTATTGTACTTCAAGCTGACATTAGCAAGGCCAGTAGACACAGATTAACAACACCAAAGGTAAGTAAAGATAAAGGGGTCAACTTTGAGGACGGAGAAGAAGGAAGGAGGGAAAAAGTTTTGAAAATCGCCATTAATGCCCAACTTACTGCACAGTGAATAACAGTGAGGAATACAGGGAACTCGAACCCAACACTTTTTAGAACCTAAATGAATGAAAAGAAAGTATAGCAGAGCAGTTAAGTAGATGCTAGAATTCTTCCCATGTAAAGCCAACAATGGAGCAAAAAGATTATGTTACAAAAGGGGATAGGGTTTAATTTAACATACAGACCCATTTGTTCATGAAAATAATGCCAACAGCAACCACCAAGTTGAACGTAAGAGCAGCCAGAGGGGCAGAAATTCGTTGCTTTGTACTTTCAGATGATTGCAACTTGTCGAACAAAGAAGATTGATTGCTCTCCATAGCTCTTCCTTTGCTCCATTTAAAACAAAAATACGTAATTTTTTTTAAAGACACAAGATTGTTGATACTTAACTATACTATGAATTATGATTTCATGGAAAGTAACAACAATGAGGTAAAGTTAAACAGATGAGAATCCAATTCCAAACAAACAAATGAAACTTTGACCCAAGAAACAAAAAGCTTCCGATTGAAAGAAAGCGTGAATATTTTAGTCATTGTTGAAGTACCTGGTGTGGCAACATGATCACCGTGGTTTTGCTTTGTGACATCTTTACTTAATAAAAGACCCAGAATCTGGGTCATACTCTGCATTTCTCCTTTGCAAGTTTTGATGCGTTGGTGATTTACAAGAAGGAAATGCCAAGTTCGTTGCCATTTGAATCAGGATTTTTGAGTTCAAATACAGGGGGAGTGAAGGGAAGGAAACTCCTAAGCTGACCAGAGCAGGGCGAAGGTCTTCGCGTTATTCATTTTATAATATTCTTTTGGTTTGGGCTTTAAGGGTCATATATCAATGGGCGATGCCCATTTTTTGTTTCATGGGGCAAAGGGGGCTGCCAGAAGCCTTGCCCATACTTAGGCCTTAGCCCCATGGAAACCCCATTAAGTTAAATACAACTGCCCGCCACCACAAGAACGCGGGAGCTTCATGTCTTGGATAGATGATTAAACATATTCAGTCATATCCTTCCGTATAAAACCTCAATTAAGGACCAACATTTATAAGAAATCTCGATTTGATCCTTAATTGGATCAAATAAGCGACCTTAAATTGAGATTTCAACCTTTCCTAATATGTAATATGTAGTTGGTATTTATTTATTTATATAAATTCCCATTATCTAATAGTCATATTAAATTTCAACTAATTCGAAATTGAGTCGTATCAAACGAAAAACTCTCTTAAATGTCCATATTCTTCTTTTTCATTCATAAGATCTGAAACTAATGATAACAAGTGGATCGCCCCACGCTGGCGCGTCGGGCGTTCAGAAATTTACTTTTTTAAACAATTTCCTATTTGAATTAAATTGTTTGATGCGTAGGAAAATTCGAAAGTATTATGATTTTAAATGTGTTGTATCTTTAAAAGGCTATATTATTAACATTGAGCATATGCCCTAAAGTTAGCAATAAATAGTAAATATTAGTTTGTACATGGACAGGTTCAATAACTTCAATTTTGTTTCCTCCTCTAAAGTGTCTAGCACTTAAAACAAAAACTAAGTTTACTCTCTTCTTCATATGGACATTTAGAAATTGTTATTAGTTGTTTGATAAGACATTGCATCACTGGAAACAAATGGTTTGTGGTCTCTTAAGAATTCACAAATTGCATCTTTAGCTAAGTTAATATTATTGAAAAACAAATCAATAACTTGATGATTAACCATCTTTGGTTTTATTATCAAATTAAAATAAACCCTATTTGTTATGTTTTTGGGCTGGCCAATAAGTCCATTTGTTTTCTTAAAACAGTCTTGTCTATAATGGACTGATCATATCATCAGTATAAGATTTAGCTTTAATTTTTACTTAAAAATTTTATATCAAAGCTTTTAAACGTTTATGCTGCTAACCCACTAATATTACAATTCTAAATTGTAATTCATGGGTTGAATAACATTAATAGACATCGTTAAAAAGGGCTCCCACACAGCATAGGCCTTAACTAAGTCTTGAAAATTCTCTGTAAATTAAGAAATACTCAACTCAAATCATAGAAAATTCTTTGTAAATTAAGAAATACTCAACTCAAATCCTGATCCTTAGCTATCTTATCTTTTTTTTTTGACACCAAGAAAGCAGATCCTTAGCTATCTTATCTAACAACTTTGTTCTAACTTAAAAGAAAATATTATTTATTTTGTAGAATAATTAAGTAGAGATAGGGGGATAGGATTTATTATAACATTTATTGTGTGAAAGAATAATTAAGTAGAGATAGGGGGATAGGATTTATTATAACATTTATTGTATGAAAGGAAACAGATAATTACAAAAAAGGGCTCAAGGGCAAGAACTGGCTAGAAACTAACCTAGGGTCTTCTTAGTAATTTGGCAAATGAGAAAAGACAGAAAAGGACAAAAAAAGTTCAAATGGAACCTTCCCACCAATCCTCAAAAGGGGCGTTTAGTAATTTTATTGGGTGTTTCAAATAATATGGAGTATATATATCTATATACTATATAAGTCTAAACTTCAAAACCATTGACCTGAAATATCTAAAATAACCTTTTTAATTTTAAAAGTTTAGTATTCATTTAAAGGGTAAATATGTATTTATCAAATTAAACTTTTAAGATTCAATATGTAATTTCATTTATCAATTAAATTAAATATATTATTATATTAAAATTTATAATTTCTTTTACTGCACCCTTATTTCAATTAATTTTTTTTGAGATAAAATTTCAATTAATTTTTAATTCTGATGTAATATAAATAATAACTAAAATACTTATATTAATTAAATGTAATATTATAATAACTGAAATACTTACATTAATTAAATTCTTAGGTATTTTTTTAATTCAAACTCTTAGGTATTTGTGCAAACGTATTGACTAAAAGAAATATTGTTTTGTTGGCAAAAAAAAGAAATATTGTTTCCTTAATAATAAAGAAATTGGATCTTAATATCTTTAATTTATAATTTTGAAATTTTGTTTGACATTGATCTAATTTAATTTAATAAATCAACCACTAATGTTCAACTAATTTTTTTGGTATAGTTCTATATATATAATAGTAATGTGTTGTATCTTATTCACTACAACTTTGTTAGTAATCTTAGACATAAAAAATTAATAACATTCACCATTGATAAATAAATCGGATCATTAATATCTTTTATAATTTTGAAATTTTGTTTGACATTGATCTAATTTAATTTAATAAACCAACCACTAATGTTTCAACTACTTTTTTTTGGTATAGTTATATATATAATAATAATAATGTGTTGTATCTTATTCACTACAACTTTGTTAGTAATCTTAGACTTAAAAAATTAATAACATTCACCATTCATAAAGTTATTAAGCATGTAAGGTTGCTACATTTCTTGATATAATACTATAGTTTAGCTTTCTAATTAGTAAGCATAAATGAGAAATTTGATAATCAAAATTACTAAGAATGTAAGGTTATTAAATTAATAGCATTCACCATTCATAAAGTTATTAAGCATGTAAGGTTGCTACATTTCTTGATATAATACTATAGTTTTAGCTTTCTAATTAGTAAGCAT
>AWUE01014819.1:0-41581 GCA_001974825.2 Corchorus olitorius | reverse complement strand
AGTTTTAAGTAAGAAGATTCATAACCTTTTTTTTCGTAAAAAGCTAATTACTAAAATCATCCAAGAGCGCAATTAGGTTTGTAGAGAGCATTATAGTTATTTTAATACTCTTTATAATTATTTTAGTAATTTTAGATTACAAGATTAATAACATTCATGATTGACGAAAATTATTAAAAGTAATAAAAACATAAGGTTACTGAATTTGTTGATAGGACTATAGCTTCTTTTTTTTTTTATAATCTTCGCAACTTTTTTTACTAATCTTAGATATGAAAATTATACTCCTCATTAAAGTGATAAAATGCTACTAAATTTACTAAAGATGTTAGGTTACTAAATTACCTTATACTATAAAAATTTTTATAACCTTTATAACTTTTTTAACAACCTTAAAGAAGAACATTGGCAAATACCATTATTGATAAAAGGCTATTAAAATTATTAACAGTATAAGGTTAATTACTGAATTTATTGATAACATTCAAAAACCTTTGATAACTTAAATAGCTTTTTAATGAACATTTGATGAGGAAATTGATAATCTTATTCTTATTATTTTTATTTTTTTTTTGGCATTAGAAATCGATAACCTTCTTTAACTTTCATTCTTAATAGCCCTGTAGTTTTTTTAGTAAATTCAAATAAGAAAATTGATAACATTCCTTCATTATTGAAGATAACCATAATTGTATAATAATTTAAATTTTTTTTTGTTCGTTCAATGAGATTAATTATTTCAAATCTCTATAAACTAAATGACCATATTTTGATGATTAATTAATTAAAATTTATGAAAATGAAAAGTACGCATATATGGAATATATAATTTATTAATTGTTAACATACGTGCAGCGCACGTGCTTTAACTAGTATATATATATATATATATCTTTCCACTTCACCCAAACATTGATATATAGTTGGTATTTTATAAGGAAAAACTTGTTGGTATTGGTACTAGCACAAGATAACCATTGAATTATTAGTATTTGGCCATATGCAATATACAATTCATATATCTCCTAATTATACATCTATCCACCCAAACCCTTGAACTTTTTGTTACTTAAATCATCAAGATTTAAATCTTAATTAATCATCACTAAAAAAAAATTCAGCAAGACCACACGGTCACTTAAAAAATCAAAGATTTGCTAACATGGGTAGCCTCTAGAGATGCCAACTAGACCCAAAAATGACCCATAGTATATTTTTATAGATGCCTTTAGCTTTAGCCCCATGAAGCACGCCATGTCCCCATAAGTTTGGATTGTAAGACGGGGTTGACCCCATTCCATTCATTGTATCCAGCACATAATATTTTGGCCTTTATTTCGACTTTCAACCATGTGTTTCTATCAATCAAAACTTAAAAAGAAAAAAATACTAAGAGAAGGCATTAATCTAAAGAAAACGTATTTTTGTGTTTCGAGTCTTTGAGATATCCCCTTCAATGGAGACTGGAGAGACCAAAATGAATGGTCATGATCGAAGCACATTTTGATAGATTTGACGAACCATTTCTAGACTGTCACATACCATTTTGATGCTTTGAAGACACCAAGCTATCATTAATTTCCACAACAATTGAGTTTGGCCCAAATGGCTAATTGCCTCATGAAATTGGATTGGGGAGTTTTATTCTTTTTTATTTGTATATATCATTCAAACTTGACCGTGATGGGATTTGACACAAATGATGAAATTGGATTTGTAATGAAGGGCATTTCATATTCATCACTTGGATTTTTGTAGTAAAAGACATTGATATTCACTTTTTTTTTGGTAAAAGGCATTCATATTCATATTCATACACAGATTTGTAAGTCTTTATAGATAGACTATATGTAATCTCGACAAATTCTGTAAAGAAAAAGTTCATTCAAAAGAGTTGATAGCTTATTTTGATTTTTATTCCATAAAATTTTTTAAAAAAAAGTTTTTATCATTGCTAGCTGGGCGTTGGGCCCTCCACATAGAAACTACGACTTCGTCAAGGAATATATGGAAACCTTCCAAAACGATTATAACCTTTTTCTCCTTTTGGTTATAATTTATAAACCTTTTTCTTAGTATACTTTTTACAATCAGTGTGTAATGAATTGAAAGGATTTCACCAAACGAACATTTCAGCAAATTTTAGACTGCCAAATTCAAATCCAAATCCAAATCCATCTAATTAAGAGAGGGTGTTTAGCTAAGCAAACACTTATTATAATTGTAACTATATTTTTAAATAAAAAATTAACTACTGTTAATGTTTTGGTGGTTATAGTAAAATATTGATCGGGCCATGTAGAACGCAACCGCGTCTTCGGTCGCACGAGCTCGCGCGACCCATAAAAATTAAAAAGTGCCAATTATCAAAATCGAAAGTGAAACTTATTCATTTCTTTATTACATTTATTTATTTAAAGGATCTTTGATTCCTTTATTTTTTTTTCCCTTTCGTTTCCCTTTTTTTTGTAATAAATAAAAAATTCATAATCCCATAATCATCTTATTTTGATAGTACCAATAAATACAAAAAAACAAGATTTGACCCAAGTCCCTGTCTCACTTGCTCACTTGCCATTGCCACATATGTAGTCGGATTACTATCTCTTTCCCCAAACACGGTTTCAAGTCCAATTTGATCTCTCCTTCCTTGTCTAAAAAGAAATATAGAAGAAATAGACCAATTAACTTTTTTCTTAAAAGAAAAAATTGTTCGGAATACTTAATAATCATATTGAATTTTGATTAATTTATAATTAAATTATATCGGATTTAAAATAAAATAAACTCTTTCGTATCTATTGTTTTCATGTACAAGACTCGAATCAGATGTCTTATTTAAAGATTATCTAATCATGGACAAGGCTATGTGTACTAACCCTAGTTACACTACTCTTGCAAGTTACCATTTATAACCGTTGAATGTGAGTTTGATTTGAATAACAACTGTTGGATATAGGTAGTGTAGCAACGTAGTGTGGTTTATGATAGTGCAAATAACTTTACCGAATATCTAATTCCTTTAATTCGACCTAACATACATTAATTACATATAGATATATTTTTATACAAATCTCTCAATAACTGATAGTAATATTAGATCTCGATTAATCATAAATTGAATTAAGCCAGATTTAAACTGAGAGGAAAGTTTTGAACAACTATTCTTTTAATTCATAATACTGAATTTGAGATTTTACTTAGAGGACACGAGACTCTTTACATTTAACCAAATATACGTTGATCAAATAGCCCCATTAGCACATTTTAGTGGATCCATTGCCCCCTTCCCCAACTTAAAATTAAAATGATTAATTTGATTTTGACCCCACAAAATTGCTTATTAAGAAATATATGCATACTATTTATATCTTTAATTAATCTATATAGAGTAGTATATAACCCACTTACTTCTTCAAGTTCACACTACACTTCTCAATATTTCATTTTCTCCTTTCTCCACAAATAAAAGACTCCAAGACCAGCCAGCCTCACGCCACCACCGGGAAAGGAAGCCCAAGAAAGAAAGAAAGAGCAGAAACTTTCCATGGGAACCGAACCTTCATGGTAAGTTACTTACTATATATAAATTTTCTTCTATTCCAAATTTTTAAATTTGAACTTGACTTGAAATTTCTTAATTCATATACCCTGACTTGTTCTATGCTGATGAAACATCTTCTTTTTTTGTTTTTCATTTCTCTGATGATCAAAAAGTGATGATCATCAAAACAAATTCGAAATGAGCGAGACGCTGGCGACATTTCTGGCGTCGACGCCGTTGTTGGAAGAGTCATGGAGGCTATGCAGCGTCGCCAACATGACATTCCCAGGGAGTTACGTGGTAGAACAGATTGGGAATATAGCGTACGTGGCGTTTTCCGGCCGGCAAATGGATTCTGGGTCCGATCACAACCGCGAGAATCCGGTGCGCTTGGACGCCGAAGACGGCGGCCTTTTCGCTCATCTTTATCGACATAGCGAAACAGAGGAGCCGATCAGGGTGCATCATGGGATGTTGAAGCTCTTTCTCTCATTGCATCAAAGCTTGCAATCCCAGGTCAGCTTCTCTTCTATTCCTGTTTTCTGTTTTCTTTGTTTAGAATCGAAGATTTTGTTCATTTAATTCACACGGTAATTAGGCAAATCTTAATCTGAAAATGAAAGGTGATTTGAACTCTAGACTTCTTCTTCTTCAAAAAAAAAAGTACCCAAGTTTTGATTCCATTTTACACTATAGTCTGGGTTGATTACTTGTTTGTTGAAATTCTAAGATTGCAAGAAACATCGAGTTAAAAAGTTCAAACAATGGATGATATAAGTAAAAAAAAAGTAGGCAGGGGAATCCAAAGCAAAATGTTCAAACTTTTTTGTGGTAGTTGATTGATTATTAAACAGTACTCAAATCAAATTCAAGCCTTCAAATGATATGAATTATGAATTTATGATTGTTGTGAATCTGCAATTATTGGGAAATGGAGATAATAGAAAGTGAAACGAAAGTTCATATAGAACTTCTTGAATCTCAGTGCGTATTTTGGTGCGTAGAATGATAGGCGGGGTGAGAATCATGAGATGATATTTGTGCATAAAAGTGTACGGAAAGGCATCCTTAATTTATATGTTCCCATATGATCAGTGGGGAAAGGGGAGCAAAAAGAATAAAAGTTAGTAACTATGCAAAGTTACCTCTTGGCCTTTTAGACTTCTAAACTATTTTCTAAAGATTGGAGTAGGGTCCCAAAGTAGAGATGATGATGGCCACAATTGCGAAAATGGAAACTTAATTCAACATACCTAAACATTATTACATGTTTTATTTCAATAATATATGAGCCAAATGGTGCCATCATTTAGTTGCCTAATGTGGACTATGCAACCCTTAATAAAATGGGATGCTTAATTTGTCAATTATATATAGAGTTACAAGAATTGAAAAATTGGCTCAATTTTTGTGCCCAAAATGGTTTCATTGACTAACCTATAGTAGAATCTATATAATAATCTTATAAAAATGTGAATTAAAAAAATATCTCATATCACTCAATAGTGAATGAGTAATAAGAGAAACCAACTGACCCCCCTAAACAAACAAAGGATGTTGTATTTTAGTGGCATTAGTCAATCACATTTAGGCATGTTATTATGGAAAAAAAATAGTGCACCTCCACATAAGCACTATACCTTATCTCGTCCCATTTTTAGGTTTAATTGTGGTTGGAATTGGGCAATTGGCAATTGGCAATTTACGATATAGATATCAATATTTCTTTGCTAACATAGTGGTAAGAATTTATATATTCTTAAGTGAGATTCATGATTGAATCTTATTATAACTAATAATAATAAACTAGGCATTAGGACTTTTATATTTGGGTCCAAAATCCAAATGCTACTTGTTCCCGAGCATTGGAGATTTGTAAAAAGAAAAAAAGTCTATACCTATTTCTCTCAAAATCCTCTTAATTTATGAATAAAATAATTTTATTTTCTTAAATTCTTTTAATAAATACTCCCTCTGTCCCATAATATAAGTATTCTTCTAGAAGTTTTCTTTGTCCCCATTTATAAGCCCCTTTATCAAATTCAATGCATATTTATTTGTTATTTCCAAAACTATCCTTGATAATTAAGAGAATGAGTAGGAGAAGAGAAAATTAGTGGGTAAAAAGAACAAGGATAAAAATAGAAGATAAAGGTAAAATTACATAAAATTTTATATCCTAACTAATTTTCTTAATCTTGATGATATAGTTAAAAGGAAGTTATATTATGGAACAGAAAAGAGTATTTTTCTTTAATTTTAAAATTGTGCTTTTTGTGATGGAAAAAAGATAGAAAAAGTCATTAGTTTCGCCGTGCAGCAGACGTGATTACAAAGACAATTAAAAAAAAGGGAGAATAAGGGCCCGCCACATCTTCCGATCTTTGCATGCCACGTCAAATGCACCATGGGGTTAAGTGTTAACCCAAAATAAACCCTCAATGAGAGATACCGATGATAACACAACACAATGAAGTGGCTTAAGGGCCCTCAAAATTTTGTCATTTTGTTTTCTCTTTCGGTATCTCTACTCTTAAATTGCCTATTCCTATAATTATAAAGCTAATCAATCGCGTTTGTACTTAATTTTTTTTTAACAAGAACAAGAACAAGAATATAGATATGTACATAATTTTTATTTTTGTTACTATATTTACATGATCTTTATTTCATCACATTGCTTATTCTTTCTTTGTAGTTATTTTTCTTCACCAAAATACATCTGTGTTCATTTACTAAATTATATATTGATTTTATGATTTTATATAGTTACAATTTAATAATGAATACTAAATATAAAAAATTAGTTATAGTTAATTAAATCTAGTGGTAGAGTTTTAAAAGGCATCACATGGGTTGACTGATGAATACAATGGGCCAAGATTAATAGTATGAAAGTATTTAATGTGTTATATCTATCAAGAATCTCAAGAATATATAATATGTAGTAGTTTGTAGTATTATTAGAGGTAAATTGATTGAATAAGATTTGTTCGACCAAGTCAAATTCAATATTGTAGAAGCCAATTTCATTTTAGTTTAGTTAGTGGGTCAAACTTCAAATGTGAACCCCCCTTCGGAATGGCTCAAATTTCATTGAAAATCCTATTGCTGTCGGCAAAAATCTTATTCTTGGTTTACCATTTCTATAGAATTTTGGTTGGTTGGTTGGTTGAGTCAAGTCAACTCTTAGCAAAGCTTTGAATTTGCCCCACCGTGGGGGCTGGTGATGGGGGCTTGGCCCCTTTTTTTGAAGGGGTTGGCCGTTGCCTGTCTCATATTCATCCAACTATTTAATTTAACCAAAAACTCTTACCTTTTCAATCTATAGGATAAAAAAGAAGAAAAAGTTTAAAGCTTAGGATTTAGCTTTTGCAAATCCTTCAAGATGCTTTCATACTACCACTGACAAACAATCATTTATTTATTACTATCTTTAATATTAAACAAAAAAATATCAAACAAAGATTTCTTAACTAATAGTTACGTGGTCTACTAATAATAGTATGCTGGACTCTTAGTTACATCGACTGATTAAAATAATGATTTCTAAAGTAATACTTTACTATTTGAATATGGGGATTAACATTTACATTACTAAATTTACTAATTAAAGTTATAAAATGGGAAGTTGGTCAAACTGAAGTGTTACCCCAAAGTAACAAACTTTGATTGTTGGTGATGCAGATTGCAGAATTGATGGGAAAAGTAAAGTCAGTAGTTATCACAGGCCACTCCATAGGAGGAACAACAGCATCTCTTTCAGCTCTATGGCTCCTCTGCCATTTGCAACAATACTCCTTGTCTTCTGCCATAATGCCGGTGCTTTGCATCACATTTGGCTCTCCATTGCTTGGAAATGAAGCCCTTCATCGAGCCATCCTCCGCGAAAGATGGGGTGGAAACTTTTGCCATGTAGTTTCAAAGCATGATATTCTGCCAAGGCTACTCTTTGCTGATATAGGGCCTAATTACATTCCCAAAATACATGCCCTGCTAAATTTCTGGCACTTCTGCATGGCTTCGCCGCACCTCGTTGTTACAAGCCTTTCTTCTCAACTAGCTGCTGATGTAGAAGATCTTTTCAACTGTGTTTTAAGGGACATGGAATTGTTGGCCCAAGCTGAAGAGTCATCTCCATCGGAAAGTTCGTTTCAGCCATTTGGGAGCTATGTTTTCTGCTGTCAAGAGGGTGCCATTTGCCTAGAGAATGCTGCAGCTGTTATTAAGATGCTGTATTTGATGCTGGCAACCGGTTTCCCGAGTTGTAGCATCAATGATCATCTTAAGTATGGGGATTACATTGGGAAAATTTCTAGTCAATTTTTATTGGCTAGAAACTTGGAGGATCTTCCTCAATATTCTAGCTTTGAGGCTGGAGTGGCATTAGCATTGCAGTCCTCAGAACTAGATAAAAAGGTATCTTTCTTTCTCTCTTTTTTTCCTTTTCTCTAAATCTTATATGTATAACAATGTCAGTCTGCATCATAATTTTATCAGCACTAACTTTTTGAACTGACACAGGAAGTTGAAATCATGGCGAAGGACTGTCTAGAAAAGGCTAAAACTGGTCACAACCCGAACCTAGAAGCAGCCGGTCTAGCCATAAAATTGGGGAAGGCTGCACCTTACAGGGCTGAAATTGAATGGTACAAAGCCCTCTGCGATGAGGCTGACAATCAGATGGGTTACTATGATTCATTCAAACTTAATGCGGGCACCTCAGTAAGAGAGTCTAGAGTCAACATGAATCGCCATAGGCTTGCCGGCTTCTGGAATAGCGTAATCCACATGTTGGAAAACAACAAGCTGCCCCATGATTTCCATAGAAGGTCAAAGTGGGTTAACGCTTCCCAATCCTACAAGCTTCTTGTTGAACCATTGGATATTGCAGACTACTACCGCAAAGGGACGCACCGCGAACGCGGCCATTACCTTCAGCATGGAAGGGAAAGGAGGTATGAGATATTTGACAAGTGGTGGAAGGACAGAAGCGTTCCGGAGAAAGAGTACAAGAGGAGCAAATATGCTAGCTTGACACAGGATTCTTGCTTCTGGGCTAAGCTAGAAGAAGCCAGGGAGTGGCTGGATAATGTTAGAACTGAGAGAGATGTCACGAATCGAAATCTGCTGTGGCTGAAGATTGAAGAGTTCGAAAGATACGCTAACCAGATGATTGAGAACAAAGAGGTCTCAAAAGATGTGTTATTTAAGAACTCAAGCTTTACTCGGTGGATGGGAGACCTGAAAGAGTTCAAATCTCAGGTCAAGCAATTCCCTCCCTTGTTTCCTGGTTTTTTGGATGGGGAGGTTGTTCCTTAATCTGCAATTATTAGGTTTGTAAGATATGTAGAAAACCTTTTTGTGTGTTTTCGATTCATAAATTCGCTTTTATGAATCTTCCTTGACATGCAAGAATCATTTCAATGCAATGCAATCTGAATTTTGAGTATCAAGTTACACTAAAGAATCTGATATGGATGAAACTATAAAGCAAATAGCAATTACATAATATTTGTATATATATTCATACTTCTAATTAAAGTTCAAACCTTTCCATTCTGAATTTCTATGTTCCTAACAGGTCCCTTAAACCACTTCCTAGCATCAACCACCCACCAAAGCATTATCAATGACAAACCAATACCCAAAGCTACAGGTGCATAATTGAAAGTGTCCCAAGCAATTGGATAGTAAGTTGGTAAAAGAAAGACTGAACAAGTGTAACAAATCCACAAAAAGGCAATGAAGCAGACTGGTCTGCTAGCTCTTCCCAAATAAAAGGGCCCAGCTTTGAAGTTCTTCTCTTCCATTACCATTCTTGCAAAGATTGGAACTGCATATCCCCCAACCCATCCAATTGTGCATATGGAAGTTATGGCTGTGAATACTACATTAATTTTCAAAATTGGAAGTCCAAGGAGAATGCATATAGCTGCACATAGCCATACTGCATTTGATGGAACTTTGCGCTTCGGGTGCACTTGTCGCCATATGGATGAGAAAGGAATTCCTTTATCTCTTGATAAAGCATACACCTGAGCCATACCATGGTGCAGAAGTCAAAAAACAATAAATCTTTAAAATGCCTCTTAAAGGTTGATATAGTGAGGGACTTCAATAACAGCAACAATAAAGGTAGGAAAAATGGATTATACTTACTACTCTGGCTGCACTTGTAGTGATTGAAAGTCCACCAAAGAAGTAAGATCCCCAAATGACAAACAGTAATATAATAGCTCCAGTAGAATTTTGATACCTCCCATGGAATGCATCATAGAGTATTTGTGCAGGCACAAATGCCCCTGCAGTCTCATTGTTTGGATCATATAGGTAACCGAAATCCTGAATAGGAAAGAATCCAAAATTCATGCATGATCCAGTAATTTTGATATATATGAAACATTTCCAGCTACCAGTATATAATAAGCTGTTTAGACATACCTGAATGCTGAAAGTAAGGGCCAAAATGTAAGCCCATCCAAATATTGAAATGATCCCAATGCTAGAAAGAATAGCAATAGGACCATTCTTGTCTGCACCTTTTGTTTCTTCAGTTAAATGTGCTGCTGCATCGTATCCGTAAAGTGAATACTGACTAACAAGAAAAGAGAGAATCACAGCATAAGGTTTGCTTGACACTCCTGTTGAGGCTGCCCCTAGATCGAAATTGGTAAATACGTATGAAGCAGATTTTGTAGTCATTGCAACCAAAGGGAGCATAATAACAATAACTAAGCCACCAATAACCTGCAAAAAACTAGAAATTTGGTTACTAATTAAAATGGTTGAAGTAACTATAGAGGACAGACTGGTTCACTATTTCTTTAACCCTTTAAGGAGCCTAAAAGAGAAGTAAAAGTGAAAATATACCTGCCACCAGATTGAAATTATGTCGATGAAAGCAATCACTTCTAATGCAAACGTGTTGAGCACTGCCCATATTATAGTGAGAGCAACATACATGCATAAAAAGAGCCATTTTGGAGCAAAATACCCTCCATCTTTATTAGTTCCAGTGCATAGTAAGATGATGCTTTGCAGCGTTTGTGATCCTGCATATGCCTTCAACACTCGTAAACAAGTAGTTTATTATTTCAATCCTTCACATTCAAATGGTGCTATTTACTTGATTGAACACTGAATTAATTTTGTTTGCAAGTACCTGGGTACCAATTCCAGCAATAAGGCCAATGGTCTCAAGCCAAGCACAGCACCATGATGAGAAAGGACCCCATTTCGGACCAGCTAAATGTGCAGCCCAGAAGTATAGAGAACCTGTTGTCTGTTAAATTTACAAGCAAGAGGAAGTCATTTCCTTCAAATCCCATAAGTCTTTTACTAAAATGCATGGATTGATGGACATGAAACATTTCTGCAGCCATGAAAGCAGAATTTGCCCTAGGGTTATGGCAATTGTTACTTAATAGGGAAGCTCTCTCTCTCAAATCCCATAAGTCATTTCCTTCAAATCCCATAAGTCTTTTACTAAAATGCATGGATTGATGGACATGAAACATTTCTGCAGCCATGAAAGCAGAATTTGCCCTAGGGTTATGGCAATTGTTACTTAATAGGGAAGCTCTCTCTCTCTCTCTCTCTCTCTCTCTTTTTTTATTTTTCTTTTTTAAATCTTGATCAAATTAGTGTGGATAAGGAAACAAACAATCAAAAGTAATATGTTTAACGATACAGTATATTCATACTCAAGAACATATATATCAGGTTACTAATTTAAAATAACAGGGCAAATAACTTTATTCATGGGTAGGGGCTGAAGATCAAAGGGAAATATATGGAAATTAAATAAGAATTGAATGGAAAGAGGACAAACCGGAAATGAGGAACAGATCTCAGCCATGGCAATTCCAACAAACCAGGTGAAGAAAGTGACAACAACCCATCCCCAAACAAGACTAGCAGGGCCTGCATATTGAAGGCTTGAGCCATACAGGGGAGTTATCCCTGTGAAAAGTGTCATGGTTGAAAACGAAATTGCCAGAGTCTTGAACAGAGTCTGCAACAGAACAGATGAAAATATTGATTTACAACTTGATCAAATCAAAAAAGAAATTATAAGAAGGAAAGAAAAACATAAAAGTAAGCCAACAAACCATTTCTCTTCTCAATTCTTGCTTGTATCCAAGCTCATTAAGTCGCTTCTCCCCAGAATCCATTTCTTCGAATTGGGTTGGCTCCTGCTGATTCTGCCCCATGAACTCTGCAAGAATATTTACTAGCTGGCTGGTGTTTTTAGGTCTAAATGGAGATTAAATTAATGTGAATTCCCAAAGCGGAAGATTCAAAAAGAGAGAAATGGAAGTTGACTAATGCAGATTCTTGCATATACAATCCATCTTGATTTTGCTCACACCAAAGATTGAAAGGTCAATGTTTGAATTTTCGTTAGTTGTTCCCTCCAAGCAAGTATACTATAACGGCTATTTTTAATTTACGGTTTCACATTCTTTTTTGAGATAATACGGTTTCACATTTCATTAGACTTAGCATCAATATTTGTATATATACAATGTATCACTATCAAGTTGAAAAAAGTATCAAAAACTCTTTTTTATCATCTTGATTCACTATCCCATGCAGGGCTTGACTTATATATCTTTTTTTTAAGTAGTATTTGCTTGAATACGAAAACACCAAATTGTTGATTTTTCTAACATAAAAGGGATCGAAGATCCTACTCAAACTGGATCCCCACGTGGAAATATTAATGCTGGGACCTCCCAGTTTCGTTATCTTTTGGAAATGAAATCTTTATTTAGGAAAGTTGACTTTGAACATATACTCCTATATCTTAGCTGATGCTATATGTTGGTGGAACATGGTTGGACGCAATCTGTTGAAAAGTTAAGTAGAAGAGAGAAATTATTAGGTGGGACAGACCCATCACGTCATCTATGGAACTAATCAATATTCTTGCCATGTCAAATGACTTCCTTAAATTTAGGTACGATTTTAGTCCAAGGTTTAATCCCTTTTAAAATAAATCCTATATAAAGGGTAAGTCCCCAAATTTGAGATATTATTGGGATAAAGTTTTAGAAAATTGATGAGTTATCTTTATATTATTGGTTGGTTCCTTAGATGACATGGTGAGTTCGTCCCACCTAATAATTTCTCCAGAAGCAGACAGAGGTTACCCATTTACCGGGACTCTTAATTAATGGCTAGCCAACTATAGTAGCATTATTATAAAACTTCTCAAACACAAGACCACAACTCTTTTTATTTAAGGAAAATTATAAAATACACCTGTAGTGGAGTTTAGCAGACTATATATACATTTTAAGGGTGATAAGTGTCCTTTAGGAAATAGTTTTGTATTTTAAAAATAAAAATTAATTTAGAAAGTGGATATGTGTCAATCTTTCACCCCGCTTGTGAAATCCAAAATTTACACTATCAATGTGTCAGATAATTATCCTTTATTAGTTAAACCCAATGTTTTCATACCCGGCCCGGTGTTTGGCCCGTTAAGGCCACCGGGTCCCGGGTCAACCAGGTCACCCGGTTCAACCGGCCGGGTCATAAGAGGGGTTATATATATTATATTATTAATATTCTATATATAAATATTATATATGATGCAAATATATCATATAAAAGTCTTTGGTTTGGTGGTTAAAACAAGATTTTTTCCTCATTAAGGGTTGAGAGTTCGAATCCCATGGACAACAAATGTTTTTTTTCCAATCGGTCCAATCCGGTCCGGTTCCGGATCAATCGCTGGTCAAACCAATTGTTGACCGAGTCTTGATTGGTCCGGTCCGAGTTTGAAAACACTGGTTAAACCATGTCCAGTCTAAAATCAAACTCCTTCCATTGATTACTTCAAAAAAACCTCCTCCCATTGACCGTACTAGTCAAGGAGGAAGACCAACAAACAAAAACCCAAAGAAAAAAAAACTCTCCCATTGACCGTACTAGTCAAGGAGGAAGACCAACAAACAAAAACCCAAAGAAAAAAAAACTAGGAGACTGAGGAGAATAGACAAGCCTTTGGACCCTGGTGACTGCGATTCAATTCGGATGACATTTTAAAGCACGAATTGACACCTTTTGTATCCATCACCATAAAGTTGGCATTTTAAAAGGTTGCAGCAAGAACCCGCTGGATATTCACAACAATCGAAAGTCATCATTGCAGGACCAAAAGGACATGCAATTGTCTTTGCTAATAGTGGCAAAAGGGTGCCATCTTGTTACAAGCAGCTAAGAGAAAAGTAAAAGCTCGTTTGACATTGTTGCAGTTTCTGTTTCTTTTTTGCCATTTTATGATTTTGAAAACAAAATTGAAAAAACATGTTTAGTGGGTTGTTTTTATTTTCAAAAATTTTGGAAACAAACCCATGTTTCCAGAAAAAGTGGAAGCAATATTTTGGTGTTTCCACCTTTTCCTGAAATGTTTCCGCAACATACAAACGCACGGATGAACAGTTAAGTGAGGTCCACCATTCGATTCTTGCCTAACGCATCTCTAGTTAATTTTTCTATTTTTTTAGTGTCCTTTCATGACTCTCTCTCAAACAATAAAATTAGGGTTCTTCCTATTCTCCCCCTTTTCTTCATATTCCAATCTCCTTTCACACTGATTTAGCGTTGGCTTTTTTCTTTCCTTTTTTTTTTCAGTTTTTTCTCTTATTGGGAGCTCTCATCTCTGGTTTCTCTTCAACTACTACAAATTTCTAATAGATCAGATAAAATCTCAAAGCAAATGCGCTTCATCCTCTGTGGGTTTTGATTAGGATCAATTCCTCAAAATAGGTATGTTATAATTCCTTGGTGGATTCATTGGTGTGAGCAGATGGATTTGCCCATTCTGTCACATTTTTATATTGTAATAATGGTGGATTCATTGGTGGTGTTTTAAGCCTCCTGAACCCTTAATTTGAACCACACGATTATTGCAAAAAGTGGCCAGTAGAGTAGGTTGACCACCGGTACGAGAGGGATGTAGCTCGGGAGCTAAGAAGGGGATGAAGTAGATGAGACGATAGTCGAAAGGGAAATTATCGGTCTTCTGTTGGCAATTGAATCAACTCTCACTGCTCTCGTAGCAGCTAGATTGAGAGCCAGAATAAGACCCTCAAAATGCTTGGAGATTGTAGGAGGACAATGCTTCATGTATGGTTGAACCAGTAGGTAAAAGGTACAACCAATCTTTAGCACGGTCCACAAGAATGAAAGGAAAAGTTCTTAACTTGAATTGATCTTCAGGAATACCTTGAATACTTATAGATGCACAACCAATCTGGAAATCTATCAAATGTGTTATAACCATTTTTGAGTCAATGGTTGGGTTATTAATTGGGCTAATAATTGGGTCAGATTCAAGTTTTGTTAAATCCATAATTTTGTTATTTTTACCGGATCAGGTTTGTATAAGTTTGAAGATGGCTTAGTATTTATTTGGCTTCCCAATATTTATTTGAGCCATCTAATCCATTGTCATCTTTTGTAGTGTATATACTTAAATTTACCCAACGTGATTTTCTCTCCTTTTAGCTCCAAAATTTGATGGGTTATTTCTTTCATCTTTCCTTCTTACCTTGCTTAGTAATTTTCGGTGGATTTCTATGAGTAAGCACATGGTTTTGAAGGATTTACATTAGATTTACCTCTAAGGTTGCGTTTGGTTCATGGAAAGTAGTGGGAAAGTGTGGTAAGTTAGATAGGGAAAATAATTTTCCAATGTTTGGTTGGAGGAATCTAATTTTATGTAGGAATGTCATTCCCATCACTTTACCACTTAAGTGAGAAAGTAGTGGGAATAACATTCCCATCTAAAAGGGTGGGAAAGTTAACTTTCCCAGGAAAATGTTACTATTTTTCTCTTGTCTTTCTCTTATATTAATAACTTTCCCACGTTAACCAAACATGGTAATCTTATTCCCACAAAAATAAAAAATTATACTTTCTCATTAAAATAACATTTCCAGGAAAGTAGTGTCAATGACATTACCACATGATACCTAAGATACCACAAACCAAATATAACCTAAATTGAATCTTTGATTGACATATAAAATGGAAAAAAAAACCGTTGATTGTAGGGGAATTAATGTGATTGAATCTTTGATTGATATCAAGGCCATTAAGATAATTATTCTGCTTACCATAATTTGATGAACTCTTCCACTATATAAAGTTTTCATTTTTTGACAGCGAGAGTCTGAAAGAGTTCAGTGCCTTGCAGGGGGTCTGAAAAATATATTATGTAAAGGTAAGGGCGATGGCGTACTAGGGAAAGCAAGGGGGTGGAGATTCGAGTTTACAACTTCTGCCACGGAATTGGATGTGAGTCTTCCATGTATTGGCTTTCAGGGTGCCGATAGAACTCTATCTGTAGATAGCTCTTGGGTTCAGAGATAATACTTCAAATAGTGAGTAGTTGAGAGTGTTCTAGAATGTTGTAACCCGGATATCCCAAACTATATTCTAGCAAATTAATCATGCAAGCGGAAGCAACTAAAAAATAAACATCCACACAAAGAAAAAAGATTTTACGTGGTTCGGCACTGAACTTGCCTACGTCCACGGAGGAGAAAAGAAATCCACTAGTTATAGAAAATTACATCAACACATAATTGTCAATAACTCTCACTCAATCTCTCAACCCAATCTAACAATCAATCCTAAACCAAACCCAAACAATCTTGAGCACTCTCGCTCGGTCTCTACAAATCAATCATCATATCTACCAAACCAAACAATCATACACACCCATAATGACCACCCTTTTGTCCTATGGGGTGCCTCCACCCAAATCTAACCCTTAGACTACATCTTTTCTCCAAGCATACAAAATCCTATAGAGAAACTCTCTATTTATACTAGCACAAACTTAGCCTCCAAGAATCCCTTTCCCATTAGGATTCTGGTTTACCAAGTCTTTTTTCCACCAAGCAATAGACCTAAAAAATCCCAATTCAAATCTAACTAGGATTTGAGTCAAAAATCCTAACAATCTCCACCTTGACTCAAATTCCATCAAATCTTCAATCTTCAAGGACATACATGGCTCCATCTACAATGAAAGTCTCCCAATCTTCAAGCAATCTTCTCTTGTGTGTCTTCATCTTCACCGCAACATCTTCAACTTTGATTCCGAATCCAATCTTGCTTTTCATCCAAATCTGATTTGAAAAGTCAACATGCAATCTTCAAAACAATCTTCAAGCAACAAAATTTTCCAATCTCCACAACAACAAACTTGACGAATCATATCTCAAGTTTGGGCTACCGGGCAACCTCCAATCCATTCAACCTGAGCTCTGATACCAATTGTTGTAACCCGGATATCCCAAACTATAGTCTAGCAAATTAATCATGCAAGCGGAAGAAACTAAAAAATAAACATCCACACAAAGAAAAAAGATTTTACGTGGTTCGGCACTGAACTTGCCTACGTCCACGGAGGAGAAGAGAAATCCACTAGTTATAGAAAATTACATCAACACATAATTATCAATAACTCTCAATCAATCTCTTAACCCAATCTAACAATCATATCTAAACCAAACCCAAACAATCTTGAGCACTCTCGCTCGGTCTCTACAAATCAATCATCATATCTATCAAACCAAACAATCATACACACCCATAAGACCACCCTTTTGTCCTATGGGGTGCCTCCACCCAAATCTAACCCTTAGACTACATCTTTTCTCCAAGCATACAAAATCCTATAGAGAAACTCTCTATTTATACTAGCACAAACTTAGCCTCCGAGAATCCCTTTCCCATTAGGATTCTGGTTTACCAAGTCTTTTTTTCACCAAGCAATAGACCTAAAAAATCCAAATCCAAATCTAACTAGGATTTGAATCAAAAATCCTAACATAGAATATATATACCACGTACTATAATTGGAGTTCAAGGCTGTGCTTTCACAAGACTTTCATCTCTGCCCCTCAATCCCCACGTCAGCAACACCAACATGGGAAAGTCGTGGAGACGGCAGACTCGCCAGTCAGGCACTGCTGAAGACCGTAACTAACGTTACCCCGCGCTCCATACGGGGGAAATGAAAGCAGAATTCGTTCGGATCCTCTCACACCATTCCCCATCCGGTGAAATGATTCTTTCCACTGTCCAAGATGCCGTCGTAGCAAGATCACCGATTGCAACTGTGTCGAGAGGCCCTCCTCCAAGAGTAAGGAACGGGAAAAAAAAAAAAATCTCTAACAAATACGATCTCAAATTGCTGTCAAAAAAGAAAAAAACTTCACCCTTGCTACCCGATCCTGTCATAGCTAAACTAGAAAAATGGTAAGGAGTGTCCGTCAATCGATTTTGTTGCTGTGAATTAAACCTTGCTTAATCATCGGTCTAGGTGACTTACACTTTGCTTAATCAAGGTATGTCCAAGGCGGTGGTCATGTTTTTAATCATTGTTTCTTTTTGTTTTGTTTCTTATTCCACCACAAATCCTGTACATTGTCATAATTGTTTTTTTATTATTTTTCTTTTCTTGGCTCATTCATCTTTTCTTTAATGGAATTTCATGCACTATTTTATAATCGAATTTATGGCCTTGATATATTTTGTTTTATTTGCTGCATTAAGTCAAAATTTTCCTTGGAACTTGTTCATAATTTTTTTTTGTTCTTTCCTCGTTCCTTTAAATATGTCTAAAAGTTTTTAGTTAGGGTTTAAACAAAGATAACAAATTGTTTGGGTTATAAAATTGGTGAAAATAAGACTTAAGGAAATCAAAATAAAAGTTTTCAATTATGTTGATAATAATTTACCTTTTTTTTATAATTCTTTAATTTTTATTTTACCTCATGTGCATTAAATTAAGGTAGATAAATCTGCCAAATTCTGTCAATTTTGTGGGGAATTTGGGGGTTTTGTATTATTAGGATTTCATATAAAAATAATAACAATAAAAAGAAATAATAAAGATAATAAAAAAGAAATAAAAATTTAAAAATAAAATTAAGCAAGATTGTAATTATGAAAAAACTCAACTATAAAAAATAATAAAAAATTGATAAAAAAGAATAATAAATTTAAAAGAATATTTTTCTAAATCTTGCCAAATTGTGGGAGATTAAGAAAATATTAGTAATATAAAAAATAAAAAACGAAATTTTAAAAAATGTACATTAATCCAAGATTACTAATATGTGAAATTTATAAAATAAATAAATACTAAAAATTATATTCTAGATTTTTTCCAAGTGAGAGGTTTAGAAAATTATAAATGACTTCTAATATAATGAAATAAAGATGTTTTTAAAGTCTTGCCAACTTGTGGGAGATTATATATATAAAATTGAAAATAATTAAAATAAATTAAATTGTAATTAAAGGGTAATAAATAAAGGGTTGCAAAAAAAATTAATCCAAGGGATGTGCAAGTGGTAGTTTTTTGGAGATTTTTTACAAATTATTTAATTTAATCAGCATTTTTAGGAGATATATTAAAATAAGGGTAATTATTTAAAATCCGACGACAGAGCCTTTTCAAGAAATCAAAAAGTTCTTGAATACTCTTGAGGGTAATTGTCTAAAATTTTTGTCAAAATGTGAGGAAATTGAAGACAATTTAATTAAAAAGGTAAAATTAACCATCATAAATTTGAAAGATTAAAAAGTAATAATTAAGGAAAAAATGTTAATGTTTATTTAATTTGGTACTATCGTTTTGACAGACATTGTAGGCGTGCTAATACCTTCCCTACACGTAAATGATGTTAGGATTTTGACTCAAATCCTAGTTAGATTTGGATTGAGATTTTTTAGGCCTATTGCTTGGTGGACAAAAAGACTTGGTAAACAAGAATCCTAGTAGGAAAGGGATTCTTGGAGGTTAAGTTTATGCTAGTATAAATAGAGAGTTTCTCTATGAGTTTTGTATGCTTGGAGAAAAGATGTAGTCTAAGGGTTAGATTTGGGTGGAGACACCCCATAGGACAAAAGGATGGTCCTCATGGGTGTGTTTGTGATTGTTTGCTGTGGTGTTTGCTTTGATAGATGTGATGATTGTTTGTAGAAACCGAGCGAGAGTGCTCAAATAGAGACCGAGCGAGAGTGCTCAAGATTGTTTGGGTTTGGGTTTGGGTTTGGTTTAGGATTGATTGTTAGATTGGGTTGAGAAATTGAGTGAGAGTTATTGATAATTATGTGTTGATGTAATTTTCTATAACTAGTGGATTTCTCTTCTCCTCTGTTGACGTAGGCAAGTTCAGTGCCGAACCACGTAAATTTTTTTTTGTCTTGTGTGGATGATTTATTGTTCTAGTTGCTTCCGCTTGCATGCTTAATTTGATAGATTATAGTTTGGGATATCCGGGTTACAACAAATGAACTCCCGAATCCAAAATTTGGTCACGAAGACTAATGGTTAATCATAATTAATGAACTTAATTCAACATTAAGAACACATTAAAATGATTAATCCAAGTTGGTGGCCAATCACACCTAAATAAAAAAGACTGGCGGCGACTCCTTTCCAATGTGTCTGACGGTTAACTCTCGTGATTTGTACGTTATGACAAGATGTCAGGGATGATTTTCTCCAAGCAAACCGTGAAATTTGGGTAAAATCTGAATAAATCCAGATTTAATCTCAAAGGTTCCAGTCGTATCTGGATATCGAATTGCTAAACGTTGTGCATTGACGTTTGGTGCAACAAGCTCTCTCAGAGTTCTAGGGGCGTCTTTGTTTGCCATATCTTGTGATAATGTTGAAGCAGCGATTGATTTAATAGAATTAGATTGAGAACTCGAATTGGATGACTCCTCTTCTTGTTGTCGACTTGATCTCTCACTCCTTAGTGAAAATAGTGTTCTTTCTGACTCTGAATCAAATTCAAAATCTTCTATACCACTACTTCTTGTATTTGGCATGCAACTTCCTAGAAAAATCAAATAAAACTAAAAAGAAAAAAAAGCTAGTAGTAAAAGTTCTTAAACAAAAATAAAATAATTTTTTTTAACGGAAAAATAAGAGAATTTTTTTATTAAAAACGCGAAAAACAAAATAAGAGAGATTTTTTTTAAAACGCAAAAATAAGAAAAATTCTTGAAATGATTAAATCTTTAATCTTTTCCTTCCTTCCCCAGCAACGTGGCCAAAATTTATGATCGGTCGTCAGCAATGATATAAATAATCCTCACAAAAACCTAACTAAGTAGATAGGGCAAGTAGGGTTCGAATCCCACAGAGAAGGGGAATAAACTTATCCAAAAATTAAATCCTCTCTAAAAATCACTCAAAACAGGGGATTAAAAATAACAATTATAAAGAAGAGCAATTAAACTAAAAATTAAGTAAAGTAAATTAAATCTAAATTTTGACAATTAATAAAGAAAACAATAATATGAAAGCATACTTCTTCTCCAATGGTAAAAATTAATCAATTTAACTATAAATCATTGATTTAAAAGATGAATTTAATATTCTATTCTTGATTAGATAATTGGTCTAGGGAAAACCCTAACATGTTCATTAGATAAAATTTCTCTTTCGAGCTTAAATTATCCCTTTTATTCATTAACAATCAATTTCCTTTTCAGGCTTAAAAATTGCTAAGAATAAAGCATTAAGAACAATTATTCACACATGCATAACAAGTAAACCCAAACTTTTTCACGGCAAATAAATAAGGTAAACTAATCCCATTAGACACTGCTTAGGCTGACTCCAATTTGTTACCACACAATCAAAACTTGAGGGGTTAGCTCTAAGCTTGATTTAACTATAGATCTATCAAATCATATCAATAGTGGCCGTTCTAAATCAACAATCATCAAGATCATAAAATAAAACAGAGATTAGCAAACTATCAATCAAGAACAAATATCAAATTATAAGCACACAAATCCCACCATAATTAATTGATTAAGACCAACAAAGGATAAGAAGTATTAAGAATGTAGCTACTCATGGAATTTAGCTACTCATGGATTCCCAAATCCATGAGAGGTATAAGAAAACTTACAAGACTTAGGGGGCGGAATCCTCCTTAGGAAAACCCCAGGGATATCGCACCTCTCTTCAAGAAGAAGGGGTGTCGACACCCTTAGGCAAAACTAGAAGAAAATTTAGAGAAAAATAGAAGAAAAGAAATTGAGATCTAAAAAATGTGATTCTAGGGCTAACATAAGGTGAGTATTTATAGTGGAAGAGTCTAGGGCGGTTTAGAGGTCTTGATTGGTCTTCAAGTTGGATTAAAAGTCTTTTTAAAGTAAAATTTGGTCTTCAGGAAATTCTGCAATCGTGCAGCAACTTCGACAGCAATTTCGGGCTTGAAGATGGCAGAACTGGGTTTTGGACTTCAAAACAAAGTTGTGATATTGAAGTCTTTTTTCCAACGCCTACTCACACGCATTTTTTGGAGGTCTGAGTAGAAAGTTATGGCCTTTTTACCAAGACTGCGCAGGATCCTAATCCAAATAGGAAAGGGTTGCGAGAATTTGATTATTTCCTGGGCTTATGCGGCACCAATTGGGATTTTAACTCCAATTGTGGGCTCATATGGACTGATTATTATCCCATATAAAATATTCAAAAGTCCATGTCTTCAAGGCGAAGCCTTATCTTCAATCCTTCGCGGTTTAAGCTCAATCCCCAATTCTTGCTCTTGAAATATCTTCAATAAATCATCAATCACGAATTTCAAATCTCCAAATCTTCACTCTAAATTGTTAAGTCCATATTTGTGACAAAAGTCATCAAATTAGCTCCAAAAATAGTGAAAAACAACAAGTTTCCACTTTTCTTCTATTTAAGATCTAAAAACACAAATACTTACAAAATATGGTTAAATCACACATAAAAATACCAAAAAGTACAGGAAAATGATCACAAAAATAGAGTTAATTTTGACTCGATCAGTGGTTATCAAAATTTAAAAAGATAGTTATCAAAATTTCATAAAAATGCTCAATCGATAGATTTTGGATAACGTCTAAAACTAGTAGTATAGAAAAATTATATATATCAAAATATAAAGAATGCAGCTGGCAAGCTGCAAGTGGCCATGAGAATTACGCACTGACACGCTTAAACCATTGGGTTGGTAGAGTCGAATGAGCCGTTGCAGAAGGCTAATAATACAGCAATGTTCCTTGGCCCGATCGACTCATGCAAGTTGCCATGCATGGTCTCCATTCTCCAATGCTTTTGAGTTTTGTCGTTCCAATATGATTTAATGGAATGGCTAGTTCCAGTTAGTTTTCCATTTTGTTTGTTTTGTACTATGCGGTTAACAAGGTATTGACGATATCATAATAATTAGAGTTTGAGATTTTTTTGGACGATTTCTAGCTAACTCAAATAGTCAAATTTTACGATGAAGAGGTGAAGCACAAACGTGTACAATTGATAACGAAATTGAGTCCTTTAAAGGGTTCATTTTGTTGCAATTGTTAACGGATTTTCATCGAAAAATGCTAGTTTGTCCCTTCTTTAGTTCTTTACAAGATTATTAAGTGTGCAATTATACAATTTTAAAAGTTTAAGAACTAATTTGTCAACATCTTATAAATTCAGAGGTCAAAACCATTTCTTATACCTAAAGAAGAAGCTAAATAACTCGACTGCTAATTCCATTGAATTAATTTAAAGGAAAATAAAGAAAGTCAAAATTAACACTAAATATTAATTAAACTATGGAGATTCGTTGAGCTCATCAAATCTGGGGCGGAAATATAGGGGGACAGGCACCCCGTCCAAAAAAAAAGCCAACCCCATATATATTGGGGTTATTTATGTTGTGCCTAGCCCCCCTAAAATTAAAACTTAGGCCCCCCTAAATATTCTAAAATTTGAACATTTCCTTAATTTTGGGGCATATTTATATAGGTTAATTTTTATGACCCAATTTTAAACTAATAGGTTAATTGCTAAATTTTCCTTAGTTATGGGCCATATTATTATCCTACTAATAAAATTATCTTTTTAACAAATTACACCGGGCGTAAGTTGATCCCTCCTCCTAACAAAAGATCCCTATATAAATTATCATTTTATGAGAATGACTAAACTTTTGTATTATAACATAGGCTACAAAACATCAAATTTATTCAAGACCCTGGTCGTGGGCGAAAAATTCTATATATTTCGCCCCCCCTTGAGGAATTTTCTGGCTGCACCCCTACATCAAATCATATCCAGACTCCTGATCATCACGAAATCACGATGCCCCATGCATATTCACATCTGTCCAATTTTAATTCGAATTAAATTACTAGTATTATAGTAACACTTCTTTAGTTCTTTATTTTTTTTTGGTAGTTGTAGCCAACTCCCTCTAATTTTTTTTTGGTGAAAAGTTCAGCATATAATTTAAACCAAGATAACTATTAATATTGGGGCAAAGCTCACGGACAACACATCAAATAATAATAACAACAACAACAAACTTGCATTAATATAGTGAAGGGCGATGATGCCCATCGATAACAATAGAGAATACAAGAGTTGAGACTAGAGATGAAGATGAGAATTAGATGACACAAGAAAGAAAAAGGGGCCGACCGGGGAGGCATGCATGCAGGATGCATGGATCCTTATTATTATCTTATATATATAGGGTAACATTAAATGTATATATCCCTATATTACACTCCATATATACACCCATCTCTCTTTCTTTTACTTTTAATACAAAGATAACGAGGGGTGAGTATATGAGGTGTAGATTAGGGGTATACAAATAACATTTTCCATAAGATATATATAGAATAAAAGCGGCCGGGGGAGAGGCAAGCATGCATGAAGATGCATGGATCCTCTAGCCCATTATTTCTGAACCACACAAAACATAAATTACATAGAAAATAAAGCTAGAACAAAGAACGAACTAGCAATGATATAATTACTTAAACCGTTAGACAGACCAAACCAAGGACTCCTGGTTTGGGACCACATTTCAGAGAGCAGCATTCTTCGGGGTTTTTGCAGGCCAGGTCAACGTCAAGGCAAAGCGCGGATATGGAGGGAATGAGGGTGGCAGCTATGATTAGCACAATCATTAAGGCCAAGACAAATTTAGAAAGGTTCATTTTGCTCTCCATTTTTGATGACTCAAAAACCTTTTTTTTTCCCCTTTTTGGTGTAATATGCAAATGCAAGACGACTCGAGATATTTGATTGTGTGGAGGGTTTGCATGAAGCAAGGCCATTTATATAGAGAACGAAAGGGTTATCTCGTCCCCACATATTGTGAGATAGTAAAATTAAAATACAATAATATATAATATAATTATTAATATCATGTCAATTATTTCGAATAAAACAAAACATGTGATCCACATTATCAACTAAACAAATCGGCAAAGAAAACTTTCTCAATTAAAAATTTCCTACTGCTACCGGGATTATTGGAATGGTACCAATGGGATACCAATGGAGTAACGGAAATGCTGTAGGAAGGGCTTATATTTTTAATATATACTCCATACTAGTAATTAAGAAATACTATGTGCTATTTCATTTTTTTAGGGATTTAAGGTTTCATTTGGATATTTTATATCATATGGATATGGATGTAGTAAATTATTATTTCTAAGGTTGTGATCGGCTACAGCTACCAAGAATAAAATAAAATAAAAGAAGTGGTTACTATATATAATAGTAATTTAATTCGATAAAATTGAATAGTACATGTATATGAATGTGGATGGGGCATCGTGATGATCTGTACATGATTTGATGAGTTCAACGAATTTTCACAGCTTTAATATTAATATTTAGTGTTAATTTTGACTTTTTTTTGTTTTTGTTTTTTTCCCTTAATTAATTTGATGAGTTCAATGAATCTCCACAACTTTAGTTTTAATACTGTTATTTCGATTTTTTCCCTTTAAATTAATTTGCTGAAATCAGCAGTTGAGTTGACTTAGCTGCTTCTTTTTCTATTTCCTTTTTCACTAATTTAGAGTCGTTTGACATCGTTTGCATATTTTTGTTTTTCTTTTTTTTTTTCATTTTGGTTTTTTTCGTTGTCAATCTTTTAAAAACAAAAAACACATTTGTATATACAAATTATTGTATGTTTCTTAATAAAAAAGAAAAAAATGGAAAAATTCTAAAGTTATTGTTCATCAACATATTTCTGTGTTTGGAATTGTTTTGGAAAAAAATGAAGATATAAAAACCTTATTTTCACTTTTTTTTTCTAAAACATTGTTTCTAATTCTAAAATTTTTGAAAACGAAAACATACAACGTGTTTTCACTTTTCACATGTTTTATTTCCAAAACAAGATTTTGGCAACAAAAAACAGAAAACAAAAACAATGACAAACAAACCATTAACTTCTACATATAAGAAATGATTTGAAAGTCATTTTGCCATTTTGACCCTTAAACTTGTAACTGTAAGAAGATGATAAATTAGTCCTTAAACTTTCAAAGTTGTTAATTCCATATCTAAGTAAAAAAGAAAAAATTAGTCATTTTTATGGCAAATTGGTTAAATTTTGTGAACAATTGGACATAAATGAACACTATTTAAACGAAAATTGATATGTTTCCTTTAAATTTCGTCCAATTTTTATTCAATTGTTAATGGAATTAAACCAATTTCCATCGAAAGAGTTAATTTATCCTTTCTTACATGTTCATGTATGTCATTGTGTTTATACCTCAATTTACAATTGAGGGTAAATTGGTCTTCACATGATTTATATCAAGATGAGTGGTCAAGATTTGATTACAAATCCTGAAGAAACTTGGTTTCTGCACCACTTTAGTTCTAATTGAATTAGGAAAATCTTGTAATTAATTAATTAAGGCTGAAATTATTAATAAATAATAATAATTTCGAAATTATTATTATTATTTCCATATATGCCGCCCCTACCTGGGTGAGTGGCAGAGAAAGTCAATCGGAAGCAGTTTCCTTTGATATTGCTGCCTGCTAGGGAGGCAAACAAAGTAAAAAAGGAAAATTACTTGTCATCTGCCCATGAGATGAAAAATACCTCATGGACTCACATAGCAAGGCCCAAGTCGTCTCCCATACAGAGGAGAGGCCGCCCTCTGCCCTGCAGAGAGATATTTTTCTCTTCCTGCAGGAAGGAGGCAGAGAGCTAAAGTTTGTCAGCAAGAGTTACATCTATGCACGTGAGAGAGGCATGAGATTTTCAACCTCACACCTCCTCCATATAGTTGACCAACCATAGTGGAGAAATCGCCTAGCCCTTTTCCCCTCTCCGGGAGGCGAAACTGCAACTTTGTATTTTGTTCAATTAAGGACAAAATAGTAAAATTGACCAATTGAAGAGGCTAGAAGCTGCAGTTTCAACCAATGAGCATACCATGATGATCCTTGAGCTATGTAGATCATCTTGGTAAAATTTCACCTCATTCTGACATCGGAGTAAAAACTTATGCTCGGTTTTCAGTTAAGGACTTTTTGGGGAGTGAAACCAAGTTCACCATGAAGGAGATCTCGAATTCACTTGAAATTTTTTCCATAGTCTTATGGAGATAATCTAAGCCTACTGGTGAAATTTTGGCTTATTCCGAGATCGTTTGCAACTTTTGCATTCTTTTCAGTTAAGGACATGTGGTTTTCTCACCCGGTTTAAGCCATTTTCTTAATTAATTATTATTTTCATGATTTGAAGAGCTAAATATGGATAAGTATGAGTAATTTCGTGGCCTTGGTGTTCAAAGTCCAAATCATGATAGGCCACTACTTAGTCAGATTAGTTGATTTCAGCACAAAAGAAGCAACGAAAGCTTGCTGCAGTGTGATAGGCAGAAGGAAGATTTTCATCAAACACCCAGGAGGAAGATTCCCATCTCCCATCCAAACAGAGTGGCGCCCTGACATCCATTTTCCCCTCTCCCCAGTAGTTAGAAGCAATCAGAAGAAGAAAGAAGCTTCACTGCACCATCCTGAAAGTTGTCATCTGCATAGGAGGAGGATTTTGCCTTTCTCAGCAAGGCAAACCCATTAATGCCAAAGCCCATGCCGCCCCCTATATAAATGGAGGCCATTCTCAGGTTTTAGGCAGATATCACTCATCTCAAATTCAGCTCCTGAAGCTACAAACTTGCTCTGCGCAAAAAAACAAGCTCTGTGCTTATTTTCTCTCTGGCTCTGCGCCATTTTCCTGTTGTTCATCACGAGTTCTTACTCGTTCTTCATATTTTTCTTGCTTAGATCTTGTCTCAGGACATTCAAACACTCTTGTAGTGTTTTTCTCAGAGCACACGTGTTTCTCTTTCAGAAATAACAAATCAAATTGTTATTTTCTTTTCAATTTCAATTACAATCAAAGCAGATCTCCCAGATTTGATCCAGTTAGAGGAAGGCCCAGTCATGAAGAAAAATTGTTTGTGGATCCAATGATTTAAATGCTCCGGTGTGACTTTGATCCAGTCCCCACAATCGCTCTGATCTTTTAATCTGCTGCTCCGCGCACCATATCCAGTTTTTACAACCTCTTTGTCAATTTCAGCAAATTGACTGGCACAGCCTTATGTTGTCATAAAGAATTCTATGCGAAAACTCTAGCAAGAGATTTTTGGCGCAACACATTGGTAATTGTGGAAGTTCAAGGGCTAATTTATCCAAAACTTACATATTCAAGGGCCAAAATGCCTATTAAACCTATAAAAAATCCACACATGAATGAATTAGTGTTCACTCAGTTTCTTTTAACATGTATTGATATACATTTAACAATTAACAAGTTGCAATATCAATTCATTATAAGAGTAAAATTTTTATTTTCTTCATGTACAAGACTCCAAGACCTTTGTTTTATAATAACAAGTGTCAAACCACTAAAACCGACCGGTACAATAAATTTTGGGAGAGGATTCTCTCCACTAGTAGAGAGGTCCACTGATTTTTCAAATCAATCCAACGGCTTTAAATGAAATTAGACATTTAGAGAGAGAAATTGAAATAAAACATGAATACCTAATAGCCATTGGATTGCCTTGAAAAAAATTAGAGAATCCTTACCCATAAATTTTTATCTCAAGTAAACTTTTAAAATATGGGCACTTTACTAACGGGTGCACCCATACACCCATTAAGCTACAATTAATGGCGGTTAAACTATAATTAATGGGGTAATGATGAGGGGTTTTTTATGAATATTTGACAAATGCAATAATTATTGAGTAAGATGTTATGGTGCTTATTTTCTTTTCACAAAAATACCCTTACTTTAAAACAACTCTCACTTGTTCTATAAATAAAATGAAAAATCTTACCATTATAGGTTTTTAATAAATAATCTAAAACCCTAGTTTTGTAAATATATTTTAAAATAGGATTTACCATGTAATTTCTTTTCTTTTATTAATTTGGGGCTAAACCTGATGAAAAATAATTTCCTTTTAATAAAAAATCTAAAACCCTAATCCTATAAATATTTCAAAATAGGCATAACCCTAATTTCTTTCCTTTAATTAATTTGGGGCTAAACCTTATGAAAAATAAGTAATATCCTATTTTGTAATAAACTAAAAAATTAAAAATTACTTTAGAGTAAAAAAGTCTAATTTTTTTACACAAAGAGATAAGGATATAACTGTCTTAAAAAGTTCAAAAAAATCTTAAATTAACATTTAAGTGGGTCTTTTAATTTTTTACAAAATTCAAAGCAAAAAGTAGCCTAATTATTAGGCTATTAATGGAGCTTAACGGGTGCACTCCTGCAACCTTAAAAGTATTTATCCCTTAAATATTTTCACTCAATTAATATGTTGTAGAATTCTTACAAAAGTTAAGCATCTAGCTAAACTAGTCGAGTTTAGGGAGTTGAGAAATATTCCACGATCATAATTAACTTTGTATTTAAGATTTAAAATTATTACTGAATGACACATGACAACCATATAATTCCATGTGTAGTCTGCTAAACTTCATTAACTGTGTATATATTGTATAATTTTTCTATAGGTATTTTCTCATCCCATAAATCTTACCTCCGTTCCTCGAAGAAATTATTAGGTGGACTAGGTCCACCACGTCATCCGTGGTCCACCCAATAATTTCACCCCATGTAACCAACATTGCCACGTCACTTGAATGCCATGTCATATTTTCTCCCAAATTATTATTAATTAATTTAATCTAATTAACGTTTACAACCTAAACGGCAACCATTACCTTCTTCTTCTCTCCCCACGTTATTTTCCCCAATTCTCTTCTTCTCTTCTCTTGGCTCGATCGACTCCACCAGTTTCTGTTATGCTTTGAAGTCGGATCTCCCACCTCGTTGAAAGTTAAACGTCAGACGTACCTTCTCGATTCCCTGCTCTCCCCACGAGATTTTTCCCAATTTTGTTTTTGCTCTTGGCTCGATCGACTCCACGATTTATTTTGTTAGTTTCATAATCTGTTTGGATTTCTTTTCCCGGTGCTCCAATTGGCCAATAGTCTGACTGAGACTTGTGCTGGTGCCACCTTCTCTGAAGTTGACGATACATCTGTTGGTCGTATTGGTTCTCGACTTCCTTGCTCCTTTGTGAGGGTAAGAGATGATTTATGATTAATTTCATTAGAGTGAATGGATGTTATTTATTTATTTTAATTATACTTTCATGTGCTTTGCTTTAATCTTCAAAGGGATTCGGTATAATGTATTTGCTTTCTTTTACTATGTGGTGGTTAAAGTTTGCCTTTTTTTTTGATCATCAAGTAAACTTGAATAGATTTCGAAAAGGGTTACAAAACGCATGAGGGTAACTCTCTATACCAAACATAGTAAGCACCAATACCAAAGTCAAGATGTGCAATACTATGAGCTAAATTGTTTACAGAGCGATTAACATGTTGAAATAAACAAGAAGAAAAAGAATTAACTAATACATTAATTTCTTGAATCAAACAACTTCCTTGCCAGTTTGAGCGTTCTTCTTTTTCAATTTCTTTGATGGCGAGAAGGCAGTCACTTTCGGTAATACATTGTTGAAAGTTTCCCCGATGAGCAACTAATAAACCAAGATGGATTGCTAAGACCTCAGCGTGCAAAACATCAGCTACATAGTTGATCTGTTTGAAAGCAGAAGAGATGATCTCACCAGTGGAGTTGCGAATAACAATTCCCAATTTGGCAGACTTCTGGGAGGAGTTGTAAGCTGCATCAGTATTCACTTTAAGATAGGAATCCATAGGAGGGCACCAAGGGACAGGTCTGCGCTGTTGCCTTGTTGTTCTGGACAAAGATAAATCTGCAGTGATCTCCTTAGCTCGATGCACTAGAGCCGATGGTAGAGAGCATTTTAGATCAAATTTGCACTTATTTCTATTCGACCACAATAGCCATAAAATAGTCATAACAAGGTTCAAGCAGTCGTGTTGGTTTGCTGCAATAAGAACTGAGGACCATAAGTTGTCTTGTATCGAATGGGAGAATTGTGATATCTATGGGCAGCATAGTTGCCAGACGGTACAACTAACTGGACAATCCAGAAAAGTATGTTGTAAAGAGTATTCGACAGCACCACAAACATCACTTCTGTCATCAATATCTACTCCACGCTGCCTCAAAATCATCTTACCAGGTAGTATTTCCCAAAGTAGTCTCCAATTGAAGAACTTAATTTTTGGCAACACTTTGGATCGCCAAATCAATCGCCAAATAAGCTGTCTATCTGCAAGTGGAAGTGCAACTCTACCAAGAAGGTTTCTGGCAACAAAGTAAGCAGATTTGACAGTAAACATACCAACATTTGAGTGATCCCATATGAGTCTATCTTCTTGATATGTCAATGGCAGAGGTAGAGTCAGGATATGATCGACATCCTCATCTGGAAATAGTGCTTCCAAAGTTGGAATATCCCATTGTCGAGAAGAAGAGATCAAGTCAGATACAAACAGAGGTTGAGGTTGAACGCCTGGTAGTGGCGAGGGTTTAAAGCTTGGCGGTTTGTTCAGCCATTTGTCATCCCAAACAGAAATGTTAATTCCATAACTAATCCTCCAGTGGGAACCTTCAAGAAGAACTTGTCTGCCTGCCATCAAGCTCCGCCATACAAAGAAAGGATTTCTGCCTAAAGAAGCTTTCATGAAGCTTGAATTTCGAAAGTATTTGTATTTCAAAATTCGAAAACATAAAGAATCTCCACTGTGTAGCAATCTCCAACATTGTTTGGCCAATAGAGCAAGGTTAAAAGCTTCCAAATCTCGAAAGCCAAGACCACCATCGAGGTTTGAAATACACAAAGAATGCCAGTTCTTCCAATGGATTCTCCTGTGATCAGAAGTATCTCCCCACCAATACCGTGCAATAATCATATCTAATTCGTGTAAGAAAGTCTTCGGAAATTTGAAAACACTCATTATATATTGGGGAATTGATTGTGCCACGGATTGAATAAGAACAGCCTTCCCTGCAATGGACAAGTATTTTCCTTTCCAATTATCAATCTTTGCAATCAATCTGTGCTTAATGTTCTGCAATTCTCTCTTCTTCGATCTGCCTATCATAATTGGTAAACCAAGGTATTTCTCATCGGATAACTGTCGAGTAACTCCCAAAAACTGCCTTATATCATGCTGCACTTCAATGGGGACATTATTGCTAAACAACACACCCGATTTCTCTATATTAATTTGCTGACCAGAGGCTTTCTCAAAGGTAGTAAGTGTTTCTAATACAGCTATACAATCCGATTTGGAAGCACGCAAGAAGAGAAGGCTATCGTCTGCAAAGAATAAGTTTGAAATCCTAGGAGCATCTCTTGTCACCCTCACACCTTCAATAGTACCAAGTGCCTCTGCTTGTTTAATCAGACAGATTAATCCTTCCATACATAAAAAGGAACAAGTATGGCGAAAGAGGGTCTCCTTGACGGAGTCCCCTAGTAGGAGAAATTACATCATCTGGAATACCATTAATGTTCACCGAGTAGATCACTGTACAAACACAAATCATGACTCGGGAGATCCAATGTTCTGAAAAGCCCATAGCACGCATGACTTCCTCCAAGAAAAGCCATTCAACCCGATCATAGGCTTTAGATAGGTCTAATTTCAGCGCCATAGATTGATCCTTCCCTGCTCGTCTGCTGGACATGTGATGCACTATCTCAAAAGCTATAATGGAGTTATCAAAAATCTGTCTATCTGGAACAAAAGCACTCTGAGTTTCTGAAATAATTTGTGGGAGAAGTTCCTTCAGCCTATTGGTTATAGCTTTTGTAATGATTTTCATGATAATATTACAAAGGCTGATAGGTCGAAAATCTCTGATGGTTTTTGGGTTGGCTATTTTCGGAATGAGAACAATGGAGGTATGGTTGATATGTGGAAGAGGCAAATGATCATTTAAAAAAGAAAGAGCTAGTTGAATCACATCTTTCCCGACTATATCCCAATAGTGTTGATAGAAGCAAGAATTCAATCCGTCTGGTCCTGGGGATTTGCTTACATTCATCTGGAAAGCAGCCTTCTTTATCTCATCGACTGTATACTTCCGATCCAACAAGACTCCCATATCCGCTGAAACTCTCTGGCCCATTAAACTAGTAACAACAACAATATCATCAAGAGAAGGATTATCAAAGGAAAATATTGACTGATAATATTGATGAATTATCCGAGTCAAATTGTCTTTATCCGAATAATATTCCCCATCATTATCAGTAAGGCCAGTGATCTGATTTCTACGTTTCCTATGAGATGCAACAGCATGGAAGAATTTGGAATTCTTATCACCATCTTGTAGCCATAAAACTTTCGATCGTTGCCTCCATAGTGTTTCCTCCTGTTGAAGCAAGCAATTAAGTTCATCTTGGCATTGAGATAAATTGGAACAATCACCCCGGCTTGTCCAGCCAAAAAACTTAATTCAAACTCTTTTTGTTTCTCTCTGATGTTGGATTGGATATGACCGAAAACATCATGATTCCATCTAGACAAGAGTCTGGCACAATTTGCAATTCGGATTGAAATATCTGAGCAAAAGTCTGTATTCCAGCCTTGTTTTATAATCTCCCTGACACTTTCATGTTTTGTCCAAGCATTCTCAAATCAAAAGTAGTGATTCCCAAGCAAAGATTCACATGGTTTATCCAAGACATGTAGAGAGATGGGTAGGTGATCAGAGGCTGATGAAATTAGATGTTCTTCAAAAGAAAACCCAAACCTGGATAACCAATCTGAAGTGACAAAGCAATGGTCCAATTTCTCAAATATTCTTTCTCTTCCCTGTTTTCTACTCCAGGTCATTTGAGGACCTGATATTGGTAGTTCAAGAAAATGACAAGCTTCAATTGTATCTCGGAAAATTTCCATTTGTGCATGAGGTCGAAGAGGACCCCCCAATTTTTCTGTGGAATTAAGCAACTCATTGAAGTCTCCTCCATAAAGCCATGGAAGTGGAGAGGCATCTTTGAGGTCCAGGAGTAATCGCCATGAAGTATGCCTATGACTGGTAACTGGGTTGCCATAAAACCCGGTAAATTTCCAAGCAACCCCGTAAATTTCCAAGGAGCAGCATCATTCATCTCTACAACTACATCAATATAGGAAAGGGAAGAAGATACGATAGTAAGTGAAACATCAGAAGACCAAAGAAGAGCTAGCCCACCCGCTCGTCCAATACTATCCACCGAAAAGCAATGATCAAAGTCCAATCTCGATATAATCCATTCCATCTCTCCATACTCTCTCTTTGTTTCTGATAGGAACACAATTAAGGGGTTAATTTTCTTGACTAATTGTGCCAGAATATGGACTAATCGAGGGGCCCCTAAACCTCGACAGTTCCATAGAAATAATTTTATAGGTGTGAATTGGAGGGGTCAAGTAACCCCTTCCCCTTGTCCAAGGGATTAGAGAAAGTTTGCCTTGTATCCTTAGATCTCTTAGCACCAAATACAAATTCAGCATTCAGGTTGATTGAAACTCCTTGTCCCCTTTTGATCCCACTTGAGTTCTCCACTGGGAAATCATGTGATGACAGAATAAATGAATGACTTTGTCGGGCATTCCTCTTCCAAGATGCTTGTTTCCTGGATTTGAGAGAGGATTTGGTTGGATTAGTAATGACTTCCCTCACTGCATCCCCATCGGATAAGAAATTACTTCCTGCCAATTCCTGCGAGATTGAGGCGACAGTTTTTTGCAGTTCAAAGTCTGGTACCACATTGATAGGGATGGTTATTAATTTATTCAACTGATTGGCCATGTTATCCCTAATGTCCACGTCATTCTGTACAATATGGCGCGGTGATTTTGGAACGGTTTGACCACCAACTGGATTCAGACAACCGCCAAGCCCATTGGATTCTGCAACAACGTCCATGGATGGAGTAGTAGCAGAAATATGGGATAAAGCCGCTTCGGATCTGCCTCCTTGGATACCAATAAAAGCATTCTGGTGATGCGAAGTTGAAGGAGAGGCACCATCAAACAGAGCAATATTAGTTAACGGAATTTCAGCCCTTAACCAGAGCCCATAGCCACGCACAATTGTACCAAGATTCTTCTTCATCGTATAAGCAATCTCACACTCAGATTCGAGATGTGATAAACGCCCACAGACAAAACAGAAGTCGGGTAGTCGTTCATATCGAAAACTCACAGTTGAAACTCCATTGAGAGGGAGATTTATACGAGTTCCACGTTTAAGTGGACGAGTGACATTGAATTTCACCCGAACTCGTAAACATGTTCCCCAAGCCAAGCCATCACCACATAAATCGACTTCTTCCACAATTCCAATCTTCTCGCCAAGGGCCCTGCCAATGCCGTCATTGAAGCAAGCAAGAGGCAAGCCATGGATTTGGACCCAAAATGGACTCCAATCAAAGTTTAAGGATTCCATTGGAGAGTAGCCATCAAATTCCTGCAAAACTATCAAGGATTTATTAAAGTTCCATGGTTGTTGCAGTAGGATGCGATCTTTCTTTGACTCTTTTCCAAATTGGAACAAGAAAAGTTTGTCTCCCAATTCACGTACTTGCAGTCCACCCATAAGTCTCCAAATTTTGAACAACACAGTTCTGAGAATCTCAATTTTGAGAAGTTTCCTAGTGAGAACCTTCCCAATTAAACCACGAGATCCCGCTCCCAAATTTCCTTGAACCGCTGCTGTAGAAACATCAAAAATATCCTTCTCTTCATCACAAAGTGAGAAATTGGTCCATAGTCGATTAAGATCTTCAGCCATTGAAAGGACGATGTGAAGAAAAAAAAACAGGGTAAAGATCAATAATCAAAAGAAAAGGAAAATAGAAAAAAGAGGTTGGAAACTTGTACAAAGACAATAGAAAAAGCTCTCACAAAGGAGTCCCAAAAACTCTCACAAAGGAGTCCTAAAAATACGGAGAAAAATTTTTTTTGATTGGGAGTTTTAGACCGTGTGTACAGCTCTCGTTAAAGTTTGCCTCTTTGATATCAATTGAATAAGTAATTTTAATTTGCACAAAATACACAAATTCACGACAATCTGAAATGGCCCTTTTATTATTTTTATTGGTTGAAGATGAAAGCTTTGGAATATGGTATTTCAGTTGGTAGATGCAATCCTGACTAAACATATTTCATTACATTTTTTCCTTTTTCCAGTTAAAAGATTGGCTTGAAGGTGGATATTTGATTAGTGATTCACCAATGCCTCGTAAAACATTAAAACAATTCAGTTTTTCATAAGCTTGTTCATAGCAACTTTATTACATGTATACATGAGGTCGAATCCCTATTATAGGCAATCAAATTAGTTATTAAATAAAAAATCAATAATCAAAATTGAGAGGCATTATAGAGTGCGTATCGAATTAAAAAAAATCAATATCAAAATTAAATCAAATATAATTAGTTTACATTAATCAAATTGAATAAATTTATTATGCCAATTTCAACTAATTGATAATTTGATGAGTTAATGATTAATCAAATTAAAATCAGAAAAAACCAAATCAATTATAATTAATTTACATCATATAAGTAACTAAATCATTGATTAATTAGTAATTTTTCACTAATTAGTTTCCATAAATATAGGCAACATAGAATCATGATAATTTACTTACATCATAAGTGAAATCAATAGTCAATTACAAATTAATTTTCATTAATGTCTTAACATAAAATAAAGTGTAAATTAAATTGATTATAATTACAAATTTATCCTTATATTAGAAATTGGACAAATCTAACCACATCGGTCGTATTAATAAGTTCGAATAAATTAGTAGATTTATTAACAAGTTAAGGATAATGTTGTGGGGAGCTTTTTGTGGCGGTACGGCAAATGGACTGGTCTTTGCTCCAATGGGCTTTGGCCAACCCCTTTCTTCGAGTGAGGGTTAAACTTGAATCGGAGATATAGCAAAAGCTAAGGTGGTAGTGCTTTGTAAGGAGAGCTCTGCGGTAAAGAGGGTTCTACCGCAGTAAGGAGAGCTCTGCGGTGAAAATGGGAGCCGCCGCAGTAAAGAAGCTCTACGGTAAAGAGGTTACTATCGCAGTAAGAGGAGCTCTGCGGTAAAGAGGGTGCTACCGCGGTAAGGAGAGCTCTATGATGAAGAGCGCTATCACAAACTGGGATTTGCTGTAAAGTGTTTGGTAAAGCGAGTCTTGCGGCAAAAGTGTTACGCAAAGTGAGTTTTGCGGTAAAAGGGGTGCTACCGCAGAATTGGCTTAGGGAAGATACTCTGTTAACCTCTGCTTTTTGAACACAAGAATATGGGAAGAGATGAAACTAACAAATAAAGAGAATGAACTTATTTTCTTCCATTAATTCATCATGGAACACATGGGAATAAATTGTAAAAAATGGTTGGAAGAAATAAGGTGGGAAAACAATTTTAAGGAAAAGAATTTGACAAAAAGATGACTTTGAAGTGGTGAGGAGAACAAGAGGAAATTCTGGAGATGAGAATTATTGTTGTTGGAGTGGAGACTAAACTTATATGTGATGTGAGTTTTGCGGTAGGAGAGCTGTTACCGCATAATTAATTTAAAGAGGGAAACGAATAAACTAACAAATGATGAAAATAACTTCACTTTCTTTCGTAAATGAAAAATGAAACACATGGGAATACATTGTGATAGAGAGTTTGGAAGAAAGAAGATGAGAATACAAATGTGAGGGAAAGAAATCGGTGTTACAAGAGCGTTGAAGTGGATAAGAGAACATTGTTGTGTGTTGTGATTGCTCTCGTGGTTGTTGTGAAAGAATGGTTCCTTTCGTGGTTGTCCCTGTTAGAGTTGAGGTTGGGATTATTTATAGGCAAACTTTTGCCCGGTCAATGCTATTCACCGTTGGACAACCATGACTCCCGCTGTTGACATACCAGCCACGATTCCTGCTGCTGGCATACCAACTCTGCCGCAGTGATGCCTTGGTCGCGGTGACTTTTCTCAATTTGTGTGTGAGCAATTATGCTTTTGGTCTTTTTGAATTTTCATTGCCTTTTTGAGTCATAAGTCCACTTCATTGCCAACTTTACTTGACCGTTGAGATTCCCCAGCAGTTTAGTAAGTCAACGGTGCAGTTGGTTTCTTTTCCTTTGTTGCCATGATGCTACTTCTAAGCTTAGGAGCAACCTCCAAGCAAGCTGTCCCTCCTAAAAATAGCACCTGACAGGATTCACATCCTCACATGCCTCCAAGCCACACTTCCACAATGTTTTCCCGCCGTGGACTTGGTCCACGTTGTGTATTCTGTGAATTAGCAATAATTAGTGTGTTGTATTGCCATGATCAAATTTAAATATGTAAATGAGTTTGAAAATATGAATAAGAGATAAGTATTACTCCCTTTGCCAAGCATCTTTTGTGGAGCCTTTACTGCGGCATTTGCAGCTTCCCCTTGAGAGGCGCTGCAGATCCTTCTGCCATGCCACGTGGTGATTGTTGTCACGTGAGGTCTTGATGCCGTGTGATGGTTAATGGGCTTGTGTTGTTATTGGGGGCCGCTGGGCCACTTGTGAGGAAAAGAGATGTGTTGGGTCCTTTTCGTGTGTTAGGCCTCTTTTTGTGTATGTGATGTATTGGGCTCTTTTTTATATGTATGTGATGGCCTAATACCAAAGTGATGGGTTTCTACCAAGGTTTATGAATATGGGTATTTTGTGAAAAATAGGAAAAATATGGTATTTTTAGTATTTTTGGCTATGGTATAAAAATTGGGATTTTTGTGTTTAAATGGGCTTGGTTATCCCAAATTTGACCCTTAACAAATGTTATAATGACTAATTCAATTATTATTTACATTCCATGGACCTTTTTTTTTTGGTACATAAGAGCGGTCCAAGACCGCTTAGCTAACAATGGCCATAGACCTTACAACACCCCGAATATTCTTCTCGATGAAGCGATGAAGCACACCCGGCGGTTGATCCAAAACGGCAACATCAAAAGAACCATGATAGGCCCAACTAACCAACGAGATTGGCAATGCTCTTTGGTTCATGGACCTTTTCATTATGTTAAATAATATTGCTTTAGCCAGAACAGTAGGTAGTATTATAGTACAGTTCCTTATGCAATCTATAAAATTTAGAGTTAAATCACTTTGTAAAAAATGTAGGAGATTCTTCAACAGTAATTTTTTTTTCATCCCCGAGCAACGACCGGGTTTTAAACTAGTAATTATTATTATTCAATAATTATCTCCTAAAATTCGGTCCAATATTAGGGAAAATAGGAAAATAAATCCTTTTCCTATCTGACTTATGATTATGGTGGCACTAAATCCTACTAAGCTTAGGATTTTAGATCAAATCTGAGTCACTCATCTTAATCTGATATAGTCAAAGACATATTTAACCTCAAATGTAAATTGAGGTATAAAGAATTATCATTGTTGTTGATCGGTCGTCAGCAAATCATAAAAATAATAATCCCAACAATTATTAACTAAAAATAGATAGGGCAAGTAGGGGTCAATCCCACAGAGAGATAGGTAATTATTCTTTTTCTTAAAATAGTCAAACAAAATAAAGAGAATTTTTAAAGTAGAGTTAAATCAAAGCAAACTAACAATTAAAATTAACTAAGAAAGCAATCAAGAAAATTAAAGAAAACAATTAATCAGACTGTATCATTAAAAACCCTCCAACATAGAATTAATATCCCTCTTGACAACAATAACATGTATCATTGATATCTAAAAATTATGAAAAAAAAGGATAGTTTGTTTGGAATTTAATCCTAAATTACCTAAATTAGATAAAGCTCTTGATCCAGTGTGAATTATCCCTTTTATTCTTTAAACAATTACCTCTTTATCAAGTGTGATAATTATTCAAGAATAAAGCATTAGAATCTAGTAATTTACAAACACAATAAGCAATTACTCACCCATTGATTCTTAAATCCCTTGGAAGGAAGATCCTTCGCTTCCAATACCACACAATTAAATCCGAAGATCCTTCAAGATTTAATTTAGCTAATGCAACTTAATTTATCGAGATAGTCAAAACAAGCAACATAGAATTCATGCAGAGAATTAAGAAATACCCAAAACAATTTTCATATAAAAGCACAAAATCTCACCATGATATAAGTCAAGAGATCAATTAAATTCTACATTGGAGAAAAGAAAAGGATTACTCACTCATGAATTGAGTGAGCATCCAAAGAAAAGAAGAAAAACTTATCTATGGATGGGAAGAAGAGGGGGGCGGCGGCTCCTAGGGCTTTCTCTTCCAAATCTTCAACAATTCTTTAAAATAAAATACTATCTCTACATACATAAAAACCTAGACCTAAGGTGGCTATTTATAGTGGAAAATAACCCTAAAGACTCCAATTACACTTAGGAAAGGACTCTAGGACGGTTTAAGGGCTGACTTGGTCTCCAAGTTGGCTTAAAATTCTTATCAGGACGAAATCCTAGTGAAAATAGGATCCTGGAATTTTCTGGAATCGTGCAGAGACTTCGACAGCAATTTCAGGCTTGAAAACGGCAGAACTGGGCTTTGGGCTTCAAATGAAAGTTGTAGATCTCGGAATTAGCTTTCCAACGCCTACTCACGGGACTAAAACGGAGGCCTGAACAGAAAGTTATGGCCTTTTTATCGAGACTGAGCTGAATCCTAATCCAACTAGGACTAGTATGCGGGAATATGCGAGAATTGGATATTTCTCCTTGGATTGTGTGGCATTAATTGGGATTTTAACTCCAATTATGGGCTTATATGGGCTGAGTATTATCCCATATAAAATATCCAAAATTCCAAAGCTTTCGGGCTTCTTCATGGCTTATCTTCAATTCTTCGCAATTTAAACTCCAATCTTCAATTCTTGCTTCTTGAAATAATTCTTCAATGATCTTCAAATCTTCAAATTATCTTCAATAAGTCTTCAAACACGAACTTCGAATTTCCAAATCTATACTCAAAATTATTTTGCTTATATCTGTGTAAAAAGTCATCAAAATAGCTCCAAAAATAGTGAAAATTAACAAATTCTCAATTTCACATCTCATAAAGACTCAAAACACAAATATTATCAAAATAACATATATTTAAGCATAAATAGATTCAAAAACATAGTAAAATATCCATAAAAATAGGGTTGTTTTTTACTCGATTAGAATATCTTCTTGAAGATTCCTTCAGCTCCATGTTTCAATTGCTGGTAGTAAATACTAGATTATACTTTGTGTGACTTTTATGTGAATATACCATCATTCTGACTCATCCATCATACTAATAATGTAATAATGCGGTAAATTTGTAATGAAATGTTGTTTTTCAATTGTTTGGTTTTTTTGGCCAGAATTTTTTTTTTGGTCAGACTCAATTGTTTAGTTAGATGCTTCAAATCAGGCACCTAAAATTGTAGGATGATCATGGCTTAATGGAAAAATTGGCTCCAGAACTTTCTGCGAACTCCTGAATTTCAATTTTGACCAAATAACCCCTGAACTATCAATCTTAGCCAAATTAACCCTTTTACAGACGGTTTCCCGATGAATCCGTCAAATGGTGTCACGTTATCACGATACGTGACTAAAAGTGCCACGTTAGCAAAAGGGAAATTTTCACGTCATAGGGTAAAATAACATTTTTATCCTTGATGCATAGTGTCAAATACTTACCCAAATTAATATAGTTTCAAATAACTATGGA
>AWUE01014811.1:0-13765 GCA_001974825.2 Corchorus olitorius | reverse complement strand
GAAAAAATTAAGTATTGGTAAAATTTTCTCATTTGATCCAGTCCGTATGATATAGTTCAACTCCGAATCATGAAGGTTCAGTGTATATAGTATTAAATAGGAGAAGGATTTGTATTGTTGACATGTGATCGATAATCCAACATCATAAAGAGATGGTTTGCAAGAGTAACATATATATGTATGAAGGATAAAAAATCAATAGCTTATTTGGTTCTTGGGTTGAAGTTGGTGTTGTCGGACATGTATATATGTTATTTGGGCTGGTCGGTGGGCTTCGGTAGAGCAAACAAAACTCGAGTCTCTTGTTAGAAAAAGAAGACAATGGTTGAAGAAAGGCTTGAAACACGTTGGATCAATGTTTTCCTAAAAGCTTTATTTGCCCCTTCTTCTCTGAGATTGTTGTAGAGTTAATGCAAATCGCTTTAGTGGATATGACAAGCCTCGGTTCTCTGCACCGAACAATAGTGAAGAGAAACCCAGATTGAAGAAAGGAAATTCTGATCTTGATTATTTTATTTTATTTTATTTTTTTTTTTTTTTACGGTTGGTTTCTAAAGAATAAATGAGAGTTGTAGTTTTTTGTGTATCTCTTTCATACTACAACTTCCAATTTATAACTTTGATGGAGTATCTTTGTAAAGACATATCTCTTTAAACACATCTCTTTAGAAACAACATCTATCCATTCAATGACAGTTAAAGAAATTCAAATTTGAACAAACCTCTCAAATAAACCAAACGGTTTCTATTAGTTAATTTTGCAACCGCAAAAATCTCTAACAATCCCCCACTTGTTCAAAATTGAATTTCTTTTCTAAAAAAAAAATCAAGCATACCTATGCATAAGTAATGTATCTTTCGATTTGAACATTACCTTAGTATAACAGACACAAAGTGAAATCGAAATCTCTAGTAGCATGAAGCTTTGAACTAGTTATTTCTTGTGATAGCACCGGTGTTGATATACACATAAGTATTATATCATTTGATTCCAATCAAACACTCGCTTAACACTTATTATGGCCTTGTGCTATCCAATTTTCATGAACTTTTATGAAAGTCACTCCCAAACTTTCAATCGAAGCGGCACCACTTCTAAGTTCATATAGGTGAAATTCTTTCAGTGCCTTTGTCATTTTAAGACACTTGTTACCAAAACTGAATTTCATTAAGAGTTTTGACACTCAACCCTCAATCAATGACAACAAGTTCTAAGTACTTCAACATCCACTTATCAATGACTTATTTTTACCCTTTGAACCTTAATTATTCATTTCATAATTTTAGATAGGGTTGCCATCATTGGTGAATAAATCTAAGAGTGTTAAATCCATAATTTTTTAGGTTGATTTTTTACATAACTCCCACTATTTTTTACCTTGATACCTAAGATGATATCAACTACTCCAAGATCTTTCATCTTGAATGTGAAAGATAGAAAACCTTTATTTCTATCACGCTTCTCACATATCATTGCTCACAATTAGCATATCATTCACATGACTATATAATCACAAATACCATTCAATTCACATATATATAATAGAATGTATTAAGTCTAATAAATTGGTAATACTTTCAACACTTTGAAATATTTCATTTTGACTTTACACATATTTCACAATTTTGAATTCACTGACATTACACTTTATCATGTCAAATTTTACCACTCTTTTCATGGTACTAAAGCCAATATGTGCAAGCCTTTTATGCCACAATGTCTTCATCCATGTTAATGGAATTTGCTTCTGCTTTTGGCACTTTCTGGAATCTGCACTCCCTTGCATAATGACCAGATTTACCACACACAAAGCAGTTCCCATTTTTCACTTTCTTGAACTTTGTTTGATCCTTCTTTGGACCAAGCGAAGCCCCTATATTTTGCTTGGTGCTGCCGGGTTCGGAAGATCGATTGACGACATTAGCCTTGTTATTTTCATAAACAGGCTCAGTATTTTTATCTCTTCCCCTTGACTCTTCTTCAATCCGAAGATGTTTCAGTAACTCTTCCAAAGTATAGTCTTTGGAATCATGGAGCATTTTCTTTCGAAAACCATTCCATGAACTTGGCAACTTGGTCACAATTGCTCCAACTTGAAAGGTAATGGGAAGATCAACTTCGGCAATTCTCAATTGATTTACAATCACTTGTAATTCATGTACTTGTTGCAAAATAGACTCATTATCTTTAAACTTGAAATCAAAATATTTTGAAACAAGAAGCTTTTTGGTACCTGCCTCCTCAGCCCTGTATTTAAACTCCAATGCATTCCATATGTTGAGTGCGGACTCCTCAGATGTATAGAGATCGTAAAGACATCTGACAGAGAATTGAGGATGAGTCCTCTACACACAACTTCATCTTCCTCTCTTTTCTTCCTTAGAGCAATTTGATCATCGGTATCATCATCACTTGGATCAGCAATTGGAGTCAGATTAAGATCAAGAATGTAAAACACCTTCGCTGCATGCAATACTGAGCATGAATTTCAACTTGTCTTTCCATCTTGAAAAGTTTGCTCCATCAAAGCTATCAAGGCGAACAAAGTCTTGATTCATAATCTTGAAGGTTTTAGAATCCATTGTCAAAAAAATAAAGCTTTTAGATTGTTAGAAAAAGAAGACAATGGTTGAAGAGAGGCTTGAATTCTGATCTTGATTTTTTTTTTTTTTTTTTGCGGTTAGTTTCTAAAGAATAAATGAGAGTTGTAGTTTTTTGTGTATCTCTTTAATACTACAACTTCCAATTTATAACTTTGATGGGTATCTTTGAGACATATCTCTTTAAACACATCTCTTTAGAAACAATATCTATCCACTCAATGACAGTTACAAGAAATTCAAATTTGAACAAACCTCTCAAATAAACCAAATTGTTTCTATTAGTTAATTTTGCAACCATAAAAATCTCTAACATCTCTCTCAACAAGTAGTATCAGAACTCGGTTAGATTTAATTGGTGTGATCTATGAGTATGGTGAACTTGGTGTTTCACCAACCAGAGCGTGCGATTGCGGTGGTAAAATCTAGTTCGATCTTGAGTAATCTGATAAAGAAAAGCGTTTTCTAAAAACTTCATAAAAAAACTTGGTAAAACAGGAAAATAACTCAAGCTTCTCTGTTCTCTCGGCTCGATTGAATTGCCTCCCACAACAAAATTGTATGATGTATTATGACGAACACCCAATTAAAAATATTGACGTTATTAAATTAAATCAGATTTTGCCAGGTGACTTTCCAAGTGAAAAAAACTGATTCTCCTTTTATTAAACAAACAAATTAGGTTAATTTACCGACAACATGACGAAATACGAGAGGGTGATGTGTCATGAATTATCAAAGAGATTTTAGTAAAAATCTAGGAAAACTGCATGAGAATTTGGTAAAGCCAAAAGCACCGAAAGCAAAGCAGCAGAGACCAGAAAGACAGCAGAGTCCCATGAAATACTAACAACCGTACGTTGCAACATCAGTCTTGTACGACATAACCGCTGCGCTAACCTCTAACTCCATCATCATTTCAACCTGGAACATCATACAATATTCCTTTTCCCAAACAGCCAACAATATATAAATCCAACGGTGGAGATAATTTTGATAAATATGTAATTTGATCAGGAAAAAAGGGCCCTCTTCCAATCACAGAAAAAAGGTAGGGACAGGATAAATCAGACGCATGTGACACAGTTGCATGAAAGGATTTGTTATGATACCCCACCGTAAAAATTCCCCCAAATCAAAGGTAAATCTTTTTTCATTTTTTAAATAATAATAATAAATAATAATATTATAAACGGTAGGTTGAGGTTCCATCCTACCGTGTTTCATGCGCGTATGTCGTTTTACTGGTTTTGCTCTCTTTTAAATGCAAGTTTTTGTTTCCCCTTCTAAGTCCGAAGTCTCTACCTATTTCCAGTCTCTTCCTTGTTTTATCCCTCCCGCAAACCACGTTAATTATAAACCCTTCACCACCTCTAATTTTCTCTCGAATACCTGCTCTTCATTTATAAGATCTAAAGCTTGGGAAATAATTTTTTTGTCAGAAAAGCTAGTCTTTTCTGATCAACAACCTGGCGGAGTTCAGCTTCAACAGGTTAGTTTCTAGAATTCTAATCTCTCTTGTTCGCATGTTCCTTGTAGCTTTATCCCTGCATTCAAGATTCAACTTTTTGTTAAGAATCTGAGAAAAAAAATGGTCTTTGGTTCTTTTGTTGCAATGGGGTTTGTTTGATTTGAATTGTCAATTCTGAGAGAGAAAAGATTATGCATACTGCATTTGATTTGATGTATATAAAGGAATTATGATATACTTGGAAAATATCTTCTCTGGGATTTCCTTGTTTCTTAATGGGGTTTTGGAGCTATATATATTGATATTAATGGCAGACAAGTTTTCTCAAAAGATTCTGAAAAGTGCTTTACCTTATACGAGCCTGGAGTCTTGTTAATTGGTTTGCTAAGTTCTTGTGAATAAACAGGGAATTTGAAGGAGGATTAAGAGAAGCTTCTGGAGAGAAGCTGGTCATACAACTCTGGCCGGCAATCTAGTGAAACCTCCTCGAGCCGGAGAAGGCATTGGCTCTTTTATTTCCGGTTCCGATTGCACACGGTCATTGGTCTGGTGCCTTCCTATTGATTATGGCTAATTTTTGATCAACCATTCTGAGATGTGATCTGTGCAACTCGAAAACTGCTAAAGTTTAATTAAGAATTGGTTAGAGATGTAAGAATCAATAGACTAAGTGCAAGAAGAGGAAGAAGAAGAAGAAGATAAAGGAGGAAAAACAAGAATAAACAGTCATCTATCCAGACTTCTTTCATTTGGCCAAAAAAAAATCCAGACTTCTTTCAGAATAGGAATCATTCACCTCTGTCAAATGGCGAAATTCAAGTGTTTCTCTCTATTCACTGGGAAGAAAAAGCAAATTAAGGTGAGAAGGGTTTTAACTTACATATCAGTTCAATTTTGTGTATCTAGTGATTTCCTGCTTCATCTTCAATCTGTTTATTTGTAGCTGGGTGATGTATCTTCAAAAGCTGTTGAACAAAAGAAAGGGGTTAGAACCCTCCAAATTAAGCTCCAACAACCAGTGCAGCCTCTTGAGAGCGATGAACTGAAATCAACAACTTTTACTGTCCCGGTACCTGACGGCTTTGAGGAGGATTCTCTTTGTAACGTCAAGGTAATCAGCCACGAGAATCCTGTTGGATGTGAAGCAGCATATGAAGGGGAGGATGAGCATGAAGAGAATGCGTCAATTAAGAGAGAATTCTCTGACTTTGATCTCCAAGCCCATGTAGCCAATTCAGGTGAGGAAGAATTCACTTTCAGTACCAAAAGGGTGGCTTCTTCAGATTCCTTTGACACTGAAGTGAAGGAAGAATTTGTGTACGGAACAGAGAAAGCTGCTGAAAAGGTTGTTGATATGATTCAAAGTGGACATATTAGTGATCCAGGGATTGGCAGGGCTGAATATTGGGCTTCACCAAAGCTTAAGCGCTCCTGCTCTAATCTGGAGACAAGCAATGTGCTAAGAAGGGTAGCTGATCAGCTGCCTCCTTCCAAGTCTCAGTCCTTTGAACAATTACAGGAGTTATCTGCAAGTCTAAGGGATGACTTTAATCCTGGTAGCCCTGCTTCTGTAATGACTCGTTGCAGTGCCGACAGAGTGATGTTGAAAAAACATTCTTCCAGTCAAGTTCTACCTTCGAGAAGCAGAAGGTTATGGTGGAAATTGTTCCTCTGGAGTCACCGGAATTTGCACAAACATTGGACTACAAAACCACAGCTTCTTCCTGTGAGTGCTACCTTGAACCAGCAAGGTGGGTATTCTTCAGATACAGTTGAGCTACATCGAGCAATAAAACTGAGCAAAATGGAATCACCTGGATCATTTACTGGAGAGTCCTTGAACAAAGACTTTACTGGCAACTGCGAAGACAACCAGAGCTGGAAGGGATTTCACAACGGAGTTTCTGGTCTGTGGCCCCAGAATCAATGGGTTGCACTCCCTTCTCCATCGTCATCCTTCACCAGAGTGAAGGAGTGGGTTCTAGATCTTGAAACTGAGCCTTGTGATGATGATGTGAACTATGAAGAGGGCATAGCCTTTCCACCTTCTCCTGACACCGGTAAATTACCAGCAAAAAGCACAACCCACTTGACTCGGCATCCAGATATGAATCTGTCTGAGGAGATTTTACATGCCAATAATGTCATTCAGTCTCTCAATTCATCCTCAACTGTTGCTCACATTTCAGGAATAGGTTTAAAAGCTATTCCTATCATCTCACACTTGGCCAGCCTTCGGTCTGTCAACTTGTCAAACAACTTCATAGGTAAGCTCATAATAGACAAAGCTACTGATAATCTCAGATAATATCAGCTTGAACTCGGATATATGACTTTGATTCTTGCTTTCTTGGCAGCCCACATTACTGCAGGATCACTGCCAAAGGGCCTTCATACACTCAATTTGTCAAGAAACAAGATCAATACCATTGAAGGACTCAGAGAATTGACTCGATTGCGAATAGTTGACCTCAGTTATAACCGAATTGCTCGACTTGGACATGGTAAAATCTATATTTCCCCCAGAAAATCTGCTGAAGGATTTCTCCTTAACAAAAGATATGTAACTAAAAGTGCATTGTGGTTTTTTATGATGCTAGGGTTGTCAAACTGCACACTGATCAAAGAACTGTATTTAGCTGGGAACAAGATAAGTGATGTAGAAGGGCTGCATAGGCTTTTGAAATTAACAGTGTTAGACCTGAGCTTCAACAAGATAACAACAACAAAAGCACTGGGCCAGCTTGTTGCCAACTACAACTCATTGCAAGCATTAAATCTGTTGGGAAATCCACTTCAGAGCAATATCAGTGATGACCAGCTGCGCAAGGCAGTATGTAGCTTACTCCCTAAGCTTACATACCTGAACAAGCAACCCATAAAACCACAAAGGGCAAGGGAAGTGCTCACCGATAGTGTTGCCAAGGCTGCCCTAGGGAGCGGAAGTTGGAGCTCTCGGAAAAAAGCAGTGAAGCGAGCAAGCCAAGGTGGAACAACATCATCCAGTGTGCACAGAAGCAGTATGGCAAGTGGGCAGAAGAGCAAGAATAAATTAAAGAGCAGAACTCGCCATCACTCATCCCTAAAGTCACATGCGCTAGCTTCTTCTTCCCGTTAGATATTTTCCCAGGAATATACCTGCAGAATTCAAGGGAAATTTTAATTTCTTCATTTGCATTTGTGTTATGACCTGCTATACCAACATTCTGTTCCCCCTTCTCATGTTTGGAGTTGTTTTCCTGGAAATTTAATTTGAGTTTGTGGTTTAATTATGCTTAAACGCACAGAGTTCTGATTTTGATAATTCTCAACTTGACAGGAAAACTTAGACCTTTCATACCTATGCATGTTAAGAAAGCCAGACAGGATGGAAAGTGTTGCTTGTTAGCATGAAGGTCAGAGATAGTATTTAAAGTGTCCTGTTTTCGGTCCTATGCTTTAGCAAGGGAGGCTAAGCAGCCGGGCTAAGAAGTCACAACACATAGCCTTCTAAATAAACCAGAATATACTTGGTGAGGTATCCATCAGAAAGTTGAAGGCTAAAAAATACTAAATAAGTGTAATTTAGGTAATTGGAAGTGTCTCCCAACTTGGAGGAGATCACTAAGCAGAAAACTAGATAGAGAATCTAAAAGATATAATTACTTCAGATTAGAAAAATAACCGTCTCACTTAAAAGTGTCTATGAACAGACAAAAACAACAGGTTGAAGAGCTCCGAAAGGCATAATCTACGGAAGTACCTTTATTTCTTACCAACTAAAACTGGAAACTACCATCCGTCCAGTGAACCAAAGACCTCTATTATTCCACATCTTCCGCAAGAAACACCCTTCTATCCTTCATGTTAATTGTTATGGCACCTCCCAAATAAATCACATATTAAACCTGTTTATAATGCAAAAATTTAATTCTCATTAGTTTCTATGATCTCATATAAAATGAATATAACAACCTGAAAGAGTCGGAAAGAAATGTGGTATGTTTTAGCTTTTTCAGTTTTCACCAAGATATCATAGCATATAAGTCGATGGTCATCACTTCTAACAGAAAGAATGAAGAGAGACAATAAAATTCCGAGAGAGAAAGAGAGAGAGCATGATTTTACCAAAAAAAAAAAAAGAGAGAAAGAAAGAAAAAGAGCATGATAAGGGTGGATCAATGAACTTTGACCAGGGTAATTATAATGTTTAAAAAGGTAGGAGTTATATCACACACTATTTCTTTTCCCTCTAGTAAAAGTTGAAAAAAAAAAAGGGTTTGCTTAATCTAATAACTGCAGAGTACTAAAAAAAAAGTGATTGCATATTAGTAATTGCAAACAGGACTTATTCATGAAAAGGACCTGTAAATCCATCCACTTGGTCTTCTATTGTCAAGTGTCAACAACAAACTTGAAACTCATCCCTCGTTATTATCCAAAATATAGTCTTGATTTGACGCTTGGAAACAAGAACACTGATCTCAACCCAAAGAAGGCCCAGCGTGTTTCATTCAGAACTTTCAACACCAAAGAGATTGAATACTTGCCAGTAAGATTCAGGCATCTGGCCAAGATATCTCCTGCCAAGTTGCAAAATTATGGAGTTACTCTAAAAAGACTAGACCACTCATTGGAAATTGTTCTTAGAAGACCACAACCACTAATTTAGCAGAGCCTATCAAATGCAATAATCCTAGCTCAGCTCTTCTTTGAAAGAACCGATATATCAATTACAACACAAAAGACGTGCAGGACTAGAACCTTTGCTGTTCATGATTCTGGCCTGTAAATCACAGAGGACCAGAAAGTTTTTCTTAGATTATTATAGACCACTTTGTCTTCATGGTAGATACGAATAAAGCCAGACAAAAAGCCTATCCACCAAACTGTGGCCCTTAATAAAATCCTAATCACCATAAACAGGATGCAAGAAATAAATTTCAGGACATGCAAACAATGCCGTGTGAAAGAAAACAGACAGAAAAGACAGCTTTTACAAGAAGAAAGAATTTAAGCTTCATAAGTTATGCTGGAAAAAGAATGAAAGACTATAATAAATGACATAAAACTAGAATATAAAAATAAATACCAAAGTATAATATTTTAACTGAGTTAATTTAATCCACTGTATCACAAGTAGCATCTGTTGCCTTTATATCATGTAGTAACTTTTATGCTTCAATCTTCAGTTTCTCAAGCAGAGAAAGTTTGAGAGGCTAAGTTATAAAAATGTTAAGCGCACAAGAACAAGTTTGTTTTTGAGTCACCTGCTTGAATACATATACAAATACTATAAATGCTTATAATTAAGAAAAGCAGGTGGAATCAAAACATAGAAAAGGTTAACACAGAAAAAAAATACGTTTCATTGAATTATTTTAATATTCCAGTGAGGGTGCTGACAGGGAGATTTAATAGAAGATTAATAGATCCTTAAATAAATAACAAGGTATGCTATTAATGCAATCATAGCTTGCTAGCAGAAATTACAACTGTTGTTATCATATCAATCTAGTGCCTACCAATACAAGACTTCATCAAATAATGTCTTGAAACACTGGAAAATGAGAAATTGCTGGTACCATGAATCACACAAATGCTAGATAGAAAGGTCGCAGTAACAGATGAACCACAGATAATAAAAAGGGTAAAAACCAAAAGAAAGATGTGTGCAACAGTAGATCAAATTCACAAATAAGAGGTATTACATAGCAGTATCTTTATCAATGCACTATAAATTTTGCATTAGACATAAGGTCAGTGCAAATTCATACAATTGTAAATACTAACTTTTGCCCTATCACTCAGGTTTGGAACAAGATGATTTCAAGTAGTTGTAGAAGGGTTTGGGCCTAAGAATTAAATCTAATAATATTAAAGCTTCGACAGATAAGAGATTCCGAGATAAGCCAAAAACGTGATTAGGTACAACAGACATTCCAACAAGATCATAGATAATGAAATCCTTCTAAGATAAGGGCTTGAGGTGTGGTGATTTAAACCACTTCCATAGAAATTATGTTTTAATGTAATCATGAAAATTTATGATAATTGAAACTATTGAATTTGAAGAGATTAGGGCTAGGAGCTGCAATGCATTTTTTTCTTTTAAATTTCAGCGCCAGGAAAGCCACACAAAGATGTTTCGATAACAAGAATAACATAAAAAACAGTACAGCATATTGGAAATAATTGATCTTTGATACCTTACATATGTACAATGCACCATTGAGGTAAAACTCTGTCCCAGCAGTATTTAGAAGCCCATTTCGAATCTCTTACTCAGCAACTCAAGCCAGATGATTAGATTAACAACAAAAATTGTCAATCTCTTGAAATTTTCTCCTCAAATCCAGAACTTAAATCCTCTCCTTGCATTTGAGCAAACTTGAAAAGCTTTTCATTAAAAACCACTTGGGGATCCTTATCGATCAAATTCCCATTCTCATCATACCCATCTTTCAAAAACACTGCCCAGTTCATCTCTGTCCCTGCCAAATAAAATGTCCGAGGCTGTCCCTTGAGCATCTCATAAGTCTGTCTAGTCAAACTAAACTCCTCCTTAAACTCCACAATATGATGTATCAAAGCTCTCTTCTCCAGAGTCAAGCTCAAAAACTCATGTATGATCCCAACCCTGTATTTTTCCGCCTCCAAGCTCCATAAATCCAACTTCCACCCATCAGAATAAGGCGAAACCAGAGGCAAAGTGTTCAACAAGTTAAGTTTCTTTACATCATTTTCCTCCAAGCCCAAATCTTTGCTATACGTAACGGGAAACTTGAAAGCTTTCTTCACCTTATCTTCATTCACTAAAAACTCCCTCTCCAATGCACTCACAGCTAAACTGGGATCCCACTTTATTAACTCAAGAACTTGTTTTCCATCATCTTCAACTACGAGACGAAAAAAATCAGGGTATTTTTTTATTCTGTCCCTGAAATCTTCTGGGATTCCAAATATAAGCCTTTTATGATAAATCTTGCTCAGCGGAATCCGTTTATCTTTCGACATCATTAATAACTTACGAACTTTCGTGACTCGATCTTCTTCCATGGCTTCCATGATTGATTTCTCTTCGAGGAGTAATTGATCCATCAAGTCCGTAAATCCGAGCCACATTTTGTTATCGGAGTGGCGGTAGGTGGTGAAGAGGAGCGGATGACGGGAAATGGATCGAGCGACTTTCCGGCCGCGGGGGAATCCGAGTTCGCGGTGAAGTTTGCCGGCTTCATCGAGGAGGAGCACTTGTTCGGGCTGTTTCGAAAGGTGTTCTTTGGTCTTCATGAGAAATCGGAAGGTGGCGTCACGGTCGAGGAGGGATTCGAAATGGGGGATTCTGTTGGATTCGGGCGTGACAGGTCGGGTGCGGGGAGAATCGGGTTTGGGACGTTTGGGTTTGTGTTTCTTGGGAATTTTGGTTATGAGGAAAGAGGTGGAGAAGGACCGGGGATTTGGGAATTTAGGGTTAGTGTTTAAGAGGGGTTTAGCGAGGAAGAAGAAGCGCCAAGCCATGACTGTTTGGTTCAATTGTGAAATTAGAAGAAGAATTTAACAAAACAAAGAGGCAACTGGCAAGAGCATAAAAAAATAAATAATTCAACGGTTTTTTTCTTATATTCCGCGCCAAAATTTGTCCAGTACTAAAAACATGTTTTTCTTTATTGCCAAAAAAAATGTTTTTCTTAGATCAAAAACATCCGACCTGCCGGATTCGAACCAGCGACCTAAGGATGGCAAACAAGATATACCCACTACAGTCCTCCGCTCTACCAACTGAGCTAAGGTCGGTTGCTGAAAGGTTACAAATATTAAGTTTTTAATTATAAACTTATATTATGCGTTCACTACATTTTTTAATTATCTATACTATATTAAAAAGTACGTTCACCTGTAAAACTTTTGAATCGTCCATTATACCCTTATTTTTCGAATATATTTCTTAAATATCATTATTTAAACTTTTTATAATTTTACTCAATTAAAAACTCTATTTTTATTTAATTAAATATAATATCTTTATAATTTTTACCATTTTATTATTTTAATTAAAAAACTTATATATATTAGAATTTTTAAATATACTTTTACAGTTTTACTCAATTAAAAACTCTATTTTTATTTAATTAAATCTAATATCCTTATACCTATTTTATTTTTACCATTTTACTATTTTAATTAAAAAACTTATATTATATTAGAATTTTTGAATATATTTCTTAAATGAAATTTTTTAAATTTTACAATTTTTTTTAGAAATAAACTTTTACAGTTATACTACTAAAAAATCTATTTTTATTTAATTAAATTCAATATTATTATAAATATTTTATTCTTACCATTTTAATTTAAAAAAATTTGAGACTTTTTGTTAAATCTGAACCCATTTCAATTATAATATAAACTAATAAAAGTATTATTATCAAGTTTAAAACTAATCATTAATTATTCATCATTTTTTAAAACTAATTAAGTTAAAAATTTATTTATTTAAAATTTAATTATTGTGATTAACCTTTTTTTTATATATTTTTGGAGTGTGTATTGGTAGTTTAATGTATTGGAGTGTATAATAAGAATTTAAAGTTTTTAAAAATAAAAAAAGAGTAACATGCAATTATTTCCTTTGACTTATAAAGTTAGAGGAGTCAATCGGGCGGGTTGGACGGGTTTCGGATCATCTGAGTCTAAGTCAAATGAGTCAGGTAATTTTCTCGGGTTATTGCTCAGCTGGGTTTGAATAAATGATAATTTAGAATGGTTAAAATTATAACAATGTGGATTTTATTGAATAAAATATAATTTTAGTTTATAATTTTCTCGGGTCATTCGGGTTTTGACTCATCTGGGTTCAGATCATTCGGGTATGCTGGGTCTGGGGTCAGGCGGGTTTGGGTTTTGACCTCAGGTCACTCGGGTTTTGGATTTTTCGGATTTAGGACTCGGATCAATTGGGTCAACCTTGTATTTTGTAATGTTTAATTCTTAAATTTATTATTTACTAAAAACAGGATGGGTCACGTGGAACGCACGTGGAAGTGAAGACTAATATATACTAAATATATATATATATATATACTATATATTATTTGAAACACCAATGAAATTACTAACGGCATGTTTGGTATGCATAATAGGCAAGGAATAGAATGGCTATGCCTGGTAGATGGGTTATGAACTGGTTTGGTTGGAAAAAAGAGGGGGGAATAGTTTTTCCATGGCACATTTATTCCCCATGGGCCCGGAAAAAGTATTACCACCTCCCCCCCTATCTTTAGCTATTCCGCGCGGGGGAGGAATAAAAAGTTGGGCAATTTGGACAAAAATATCCTCCCACAAATGAGTTAATTACACCCCTATATATATATATCTTATTCTAACTTCCCTCTTCCTTTCTGAGCTTCGTGTTCTTCTCTCCCTCTCATCTGCTCCTCTTGCCATTTCCAAATCGATACCATTCTCTTCAAATTTTGAAAGACTATGCCATGGGTTCAGTTCCTAACTTGAAATCTTTGGTTGGTCTCACCAGTATGTCGATTTATCTTCTTTCTTAGTAATTTAAAGTTGGGAAACCCCATTTCAGGTAAACCCTAGATTTCAATTCGCCGGTCTCACTCACCATTTCTTCCTCCTCTAGAAATCTGAGTCGATTTCTCCATGAGTCTTCTTTGCTCTGGTGAGTTTTGGGTTCTCCAGTATCTTCCTTGTACG
>AWUE01014810.1:0-21874 GCA_001974825.2 Corchorus olitorius | reverse complement strand
AGAATATTCTGTTGGACTATTGCTTTTGTTGAACTATAGCATGGCTGTTTATTAGGACAAAGTAGTCTTCAGAATATTTGTACTCATTCAGAAGCTTTTATTATGCTTCCGAAAATTTTATTTAACTATAGCATGAAAGTTAATTGGGACAAGTGTTATTAGGACCAACCATGTTAAAGCATTTATTTAACGTGAAATATGCCTTGCTAAAATTTAATTTTGTGTTAAAATAAAAAAAATTACAATCTCATAAAATTGTATTCATCAATCATCATATAGAAAATAATGGCTAATGATGGAAAATTTTCCAATGAAAAAGTATTAATTGTTCCATTATAAGTTAATTATACATAAATTCTAATGAGTATAAAGTAAGGGTAGCTTGGTCTTTTTAACTGTTATTCCTTACTTATTCCAAAGCATTTTTCCTCAAACCAAACAATTTCATAACATCACCCTGCATATTCTAAAGCACCAACCAAACTAAATAATACATATTCTATTCTATTCCCCATCTATTCTATTCCCAAGGAATCATTTTTCCATTCCCCCTCCTTTCCATTCCGCATACCAAACGTGCCGTAAAGGTTTCAAATCAGGATTGATGAGGAGGCAGTATTTTGTCCTTTTTTGTCTTTTCTCACTTGGTAAATTATAGAAAAGTTCAAACTAGATTTTTATCTTTCCTTTACCTATTTGGTCATTTTGGTAATTGCATGTCCTTTGGAACTGTTTTGGGAAGTCATTAGTGTAGACGTATTTATTGTTGAGAGAATTCCTCTTTAATGTATTGAAGAGCTAAATAATCCACGATTGGTGATATAGAAAAAATTAATTCTTCATCTATACTAACTATTTTTTTTAATTAAATAGAACTTTGCATTAACTATATAAAGAAATGGAATTAATAGTTACTTAGTTCAAGTTCATTTAGAATGGCTTAAGACATGCAATTATTTTCTCCAATTGGCATAGACTTTAATTTTTGTGATACTAGATAAAAAAATAGGTTAATCATTTAGGTATTGTATGTTCTTAAACAGTAGACATTATATAAACAAGCTTTACAATTTAGATGATATAATATGTTTCAAGCAAATCCAGTTTTCACATGCAATTATTTTCTCCAATTGGCGTAGACTTTAATTTTTGTGATACTATATAAAAAATAGGTTAATCATTTAGGTATTGTATGTTTTTAAACAGTAGACATTATATAAACAAGCTTTACAATTTAAATGATATAATATGTTTCAAGCAAATCCAGTTTTCCATTTATAGATTAATAGTTGCTATTTAGAAATATAATAAATTTTAGATCATGTTGTAACTTTGAAACATTTTTTCAACATCGAACGATTGCATTCAATAGAAATAATTCTTAAACAATTCAAATTTTTTAACGTTCGACGCGTCAGTACGAACCGAACCACTTGTTGTTATTATTATTATTAAAAATGTAAAAGCTCTATAATCTATTTTGAAAAGTTTTTGTCAAATTAATATGAGTATTGAATATAGTTATATAGTGCTAAGAAAGGCCTGCCTAATAAATAAGGATAGTAAACAAGGATATTTTTGTTTGTCCACACTCAGTCTAGTGAACAATAAATAATGTATGTAATATATATATATATATATATATATATATATACTAGTCTTCACTTTCACGTGCGTCGCATGTGATCCATTATTTTTAAATTAAATGAAAATTAACATCTTAAGCTTACTATTAATTTTGTCCTAAAGAATCCTAGAGCTGGCAAAATTTAACCCGAACCTGGGTACCCGACCCGATCGGCTGAAACCTCCGAAACCGAAATGACCTGAATCCTCAATTATCCGAACCTGAAATGACCAGGACCCAAAATTACCCGAACCCGACCAAACCCGAGAGATTAACCTGAAAATAATTACCCGAATTGGAATTAATTATATGTAAATGATCCGAATCGGAAAAGACCCGAACCCGAAATCTAAAGTTCAAACCTGAAATTATCCGAACCATATGAGCCGAGACCGAAAAAAACTCGAACCAGAATTTACCCGAACCCAAATGACCCAACATTTGAGCAATTCGAGTCCAACTCAACCTAAAACCGAAAATTAACCAAACCCGTATGACCCGAAAGTTCCTTAACCCGAAACTAATCTAACCCAAATCCAACCCGACCCGTCCATTTGTATATACATTGGGTTTTACTATCAAAAGAACAAAATAAATTATTCCACAAAAAGAAAAATATTAACAAAGTAAAATAGCAAATTTAAATCCACAACAAGGTTACATTTATCTAATAATAATTGAAATTAATTATAAGTCAAATAAAATAATTACACATTAGGGAAATAATAAAATTTAATCACAATACATTGATTAAACTATCAAATAGAAACAGGTTAATCACAATAACCTTTTAAATTAAAATGGTAAAAATAAAATAATTATAAAAATATTCAATTTGATTAAATGAAAATAGAGTTTTTAGTATAATAAAACTGTATATTAAAAATTTTTAATATATCCAAGTTTTTGATGAAAAATAGTAAAATGGTAAAAATAAAATAATTACTATAAAAATATTGAATTTAATAAAATGAAAATAGAGTTTTTAGTAGAATAAAACTGTATATTAAAATTTTTTAATATATCCTAGTTTTTAATGAAAAATAGTAAAATGGTAAAAATAAGGTAATTATAAAGATATATATACTATATATTATTTTTAGTGACAATGGAAATTACTTAAAGGCCAAATTGAGGATTAATGTGGTATCTCCTTTTGGCTTTTTTTGGTCTTTTCTCACTTTTCGGGTGACTTAAAAGCCCCTCAATGAATTTTTTACTTTCCTTTTCCCGCTGCCCTTTTTTGTAATTTACTATTTTTATGTTCATGATTAAGTGTGTTTTAATTACATATTAATTTTGTGTGGATATTAGGATTTACCGGTTCGACTCCTTTGCCGGAATTCCAAAAGATTGGTGCTATAAATGTATCTCCAATAATGGTTGATTCATGGGTAAACTATTGTCGACATTTTTCTTTTCGTTTTCATTTCTATTTGGGTGGGTTTTTTCTTTTCTAACATTTCTCTGAATTGGTTTCACCTGGATTTCGTTCTGTTTCCTAAAATTTCCAGGTGGACGTTGATAAGATCCTTCCATTTAATTTAGCAGCACCTTAGGATGACATAGCCTGAAGTGGTGAGATTTCACTACTCACCGCAACATTTTGAGGTCAATCTGGATTAATTTGTTGATTATATTATTTGATACTTAAATTTAACATTTACTTATTCCTATTTTATTTTACAAATTTTTTTTATTTAATATTCAATTTCCTTCTTATTAAGGTTTCCATTAGTTGTTTATGTTTGGCATATTTCCACCTTTCCAAAAGCACCGTTAGCCAATGCTGAGTACAATCATTTTGTAATGCATTGTGTAAATTACATATGCTCCTGCAAATACTCTCAACTAATTCAGTTTTCCTACAACAACTATACATGCTCATTGACTACAAAAAATTAGGTTTTCCTTATGCAGAAGCCATTCCACCTAATCGAATTCATTAATTTAACAATTGCAATCAAGATTAAAAAATTACCGCAACGTACTATGTTTTTTTAGATAATCAGCATACATTTCAAGCAACAATTAATATTAGGTTTATTTTGATGAATTACCTAGAGATGGAGGAGTAGAATATTAACTTTATTTTGATGAATTACCTAGAGATGGAGGAGTAGAATATTAGCTTTATTTTGATGAATTACCTAGAAATGGAGGAGTAGAATATTTACTTTATTTTGATGAATTACCTAGAGATGAAGGAGTATAATATTAGCTTTATTTTGATGAATTACCTAGAGATGAAGTAGAATTTAGGTAATACTCTTTTAGAATGAAAGAGAAGCCATGTGTTTTGCTTTATATATACGAATTATTTGTTTCGATGTATGAGTTTCTCCTAACTGATTAAATTACAACTAATGCAATATCTTCTTACTAACCGACTTAAACAACTACAAAAAAATAGCCTTAATAAGAAGATGACTGCAACGCAAGCGCAGGCTGCCCTACTTGTTAGATTTAATTAAATAAAAATAAAGTTTTTAGTAGAATAAAGCTATAATAGTTTAAGTAATGGCATTTAAGAAATATATTCGAAAAATAAGGGTACAATGGTCGATTCAAAAGTTTTACAAAACTTATACTTTTATATATAGTATAGATAGATATATATATATTATATATATATATATATAATTCAATGTTCAAAATATTATTTATAAATAAATATTATTTGGAATTCTAAATATATATAATAATAATATGGGTAATTATTTGATACACCGGCAGTGTAAATTTTGGACTCCACAAGTGGGGTGTGGAGTTGACATATAATATTATATTTTATATATATATATATATTATCTATATTTATACCTTACTATTAAAGTTATCCCCAAATTGCTATATGCCCAGTATTTGACTCTTTTACTACTGACATTCGTCAAAAGTTGATTGGTTGGGAGAAAACCAATATATATTATTAGGCTAAATATACAATACACCGACAGTGGAGTTTAGCAGACTACACATGCGGGTCCTGAAGGGTGACATGTGTCCTCTAGGGACTAGATTGAAATATTTAAAACTTAATTAATTAAAAAAATGGACATGTGTCAACTCCACACCCCGCTTGTGGAGTCCAAAATTTACACCGCCGGTGTATCAAATAATTACCCACATTATTATTATATATATTTAGAATTCCAAATAATATTTATTTATAAATAATATTTTGAACATTGAATTGTATTTAAAGTAAAACTCCATTCCTTTTTTTGAGTAGATAATTATTTGAATAAACATTAGAAATCTAACAATATTTCCTTCCATTTAACTTAATTGCTATTACATAAAATAAAATTTTACCTGGAATTGAAATTATTCAGTTCCAATCATAAAGCGAAAAACCTGACACGAATGCACCGGGATAATATCTAGTCTTATTACTATTAAAGTTATTTTCAAACTGCTATATGTTTAGCATTTGGCTCTTTCTTGTTAACATTTGTCCAAAGTTGATTCGTTGGTACAAAACTTATAAAAGGATTTAGCCAAAATTATATATTGGGATAATACTGAATTAATGACTCTCCCTCTTTGTTCAAGATTTTCTCTCATCCCAAAATTAAAAGCCCTTTTGTCTCTTACATTTTCCTTCTTAAAATTAAAATTATTTGTGCGACTATTGAAATAAAAAAAACCTGACGCGGATGCGCAAGAATAATATCTAGTTATATTTATTTGTATAATCTAAAGGACACATGTCAACCATTAACCCCGCCCGCATCTGTAATCTGTTAAACTCCACTAACAATATATTGTATGTTTTTTTTTCGTATATTTATATTTATTAGAAAAAAAAAACATATTCATATTCAACTTTTGAGAAGGAAGATAATCTAATTGCCCTAATAGTTGAAAGATTTAAACTTTTTTTTTGTGTGCACAAGAAATCATAAAACTAAGAAATAATATATAGGCAACACATCGTGCATCTAGTTTTAGTGGAGTTCTAATTTCACTAGTTGGCTCTCAAAGTACCTCAAAATCATATTCATTTGACAACCAACCTTAACTAAAGCATCTGCGCAAAAGCTACATTCCCTCAAAGTGTGGGATAATAAGCACATTTAATTCTTTGAATAAAAAGATACATGTGTTTAACAAAGTTATCATATGGAAGTAGCATATAATAAAACTTTCTTTTATTTGGTAAGAAGAAAATACAACTAGTGAAGTCGTGAAAGAGAGAAGGGAATAGGAGTAAAATGGAGAGGTCTATCTTAATAGAATCATTGCGGTCTTTCCTTAATTTCCTATTTTCTTTCTTTTTTAACAAACACGGGTGACTCATGGAATTGTTGTCTCCATGATCATATGCCCTTTCTTCCCATGGAAAGAAAATTTTCCCCGGAAGTGAGGGCTTGGACAAATGAGATTTGGATAATTCCTTTTCCTTTCTATTTCTCTTTTATTTGGGCTGAAATTACTATTGTTGGTGTTGATAGAAACGGGCTCCTCTCCAGTCCCCTTACAATTAATGCTAAATAACCTAACTTGTAAGCTACGTAATTATTCTAATGGCAAGTAAATCTTCAAGCAAGTTTCTAGGTAATTTCCCAAGCCAACATCCAGATAATCTCTCTTGGTTTGGTTCACCTTAATTCTCTCCTTGTTACGTTTGGTGTGGAATTCCATAACATTAACCAAATAGTAAATGATTTACGTTACAATAGAAAATGGAAGATTGCTAATCGTAATGGGCAGCAAATCCTGGATTGGCCGATTGGATTAATGGGTGGTGGGCTTTAAGGAATAGGTTAAAAATTGTAATTTTAAGAACAGATTATATGACTTTCTGTCTATCCATTTTGCAAACATTTGTTTTTGTTATTTTTTTCCAGCCATCTTTGTTTTTGTTTTGGTACTAAGTTTTTGTTATGTTACTAGGTTTTTTGTCCGCGCTTCGCTGCGGATTTTTCATGGTTAATGAAGTATTTGCAAATTGTAATAGTTGTATAATGTTTATTACTTGGAATTTTGTTATTGGATTAATGTTAAATGTAATAACTAATAAGGAGTTGAAATTTCTATATAAATGGACCAAAGTTATTTTTCTTTGAGAAACTTAAGAAATGAACTGTATTGAGATTATTATCTTTCAGTGCAGGAATAATATTAGTTATATTGTTTGTTAATCATAAATAAGTCAGAAAAGTAGCGGTTTTTTTTTTGTCTCAATAATAACTTGGTAAGCATTTGCAGATGGATTGGAAGGTCCCCATTTGTTAAATTTGCTTAAAGACAATCACTGTTAGAAGATATGACAAAACTCATTGAAAAGGGTTGAGTTAGTCCTAATTAACAAGGAATTATATGTAACCAATAATAAGAATATATTAATGGTCAAGTCCGAGAGAAATTGCCCCCACTACTCATTACTTAGCTCAAATTTAACCTTTGCATTGGTTTATATAAGAATCTCAAGAGAAACTTTTCTTTTCGTGGGACTATGCATGTTCCCACTAACATTATCAAACTGATTATCAATAGCTGGCAGTTGCTGCTATTGGCATCGTTGACCAGTAATTTTTCGCCTTAAATCTATATCAGAAACAACCAAGAAAGTGATCTTTTGGTTCATGGCTACATCTCACCATGAAATCCATTAGGATTAACATTAAGAATTTAGTGTTTAAAACATAAAATCTGTTGAGTTTTTTCATGACTACATAGCTTAAAGGACATCTATCTCCCTTCCTTGGAGGTTGCAGTCTATGTCTTGGTTTGGGCAGCATCTGAACCAGGCAGGCAGCTCATGGTGCATTTCTGCAGGTCGGATCCAGCCACACTGGCTAATGGGTTCGGCTTTAATCTACATTATGTTATAAGGCCAAGGATTAGCTCCCAAAGAATCAAATAAAAAAAAAAATTGAATATGTAAGAAGTTAGTTTGAACCACAAAAATCTAAAGTTTGATACATATAATAAAACAACTTACAGATACTCTCTTAAAATATAACTAAATTTTTGCAAATCAAGGTCATGGAAAATCTTTAACTTAACAATGAGTTTAATCATCCATACTCATCTTAATTTCTTGTCAAAAGGCCAATTTGAATCATAGTATCCTATTGAATAAAACTAACAACCATACCAAGGAAGCAACTAATCTTAACATGACAACATAACAGTACCAAATTTTTTAACTTCTTCATCTGTCAATCTATATGGTAAGAGCATTAGCTGGAATTGCATGACTACTTGATTTAGAAGTGATAATCAAAAGTTGAAAGCAATCAGTGAATACAAAGGTTAGAAGAAGAACAAAGTATGAATTGAAGAAGATAGAAAAGCAAGGCTTACCTCAAGTTCAGAAGGAGTGGAACTGCAGGAGGCTAAGGAATAGTTATATGAAAATATATTGAGAATATATAAGATCGTATTAATGAAGGACAACCTTTCATTAACGACTTGACTTCATCAACCCACCAACAACAATAAGAGAAAAGGTTGATACAAATACACGTATGAACAACAAAAAGGATTAATCAATACTTCAGAATAACTTTGAGCTTGACAATATAGTGGACATAACACAGACCAAGGGAAAATAGATTCAGGATCAACTAATTGCAAGTAGAATATCTTAAATTAATATTAATTAATATTAGTTGTAGTTTAAATGGAGTATATATAAATTCGACATGCTTACATGGCACTTCAAGAAATTGACAAAGTTACCTATGAACAGATGGCACAACACCTTTAACACCTGCAAAATCAATTGAGTGGTTAGAATTTGGGAATAAATGTATGAAAACATGTTAAGGATGATAAATAAGATCATAACAACAGAAAATTCATTGTGTTCCATATAAATCTTAAGGTAGTAAATTTACTTTGGTTCTCACTGCAACAAACCACCTCTGCCGACTCCTAAAGATGAACCCTTCCTTAAAAGAAGTTGAAAGGAAGTGAGAAATCATAAACTATGTACATAATGTAAGAAAGCTGATGACTTGCAAGTAGATGCGTACAATCTATCAAAATCAAGCTGGAATTGGTTCTTTTATTGACTGTAAATTCAATTAAAAGGAACAAAGACCAATTAGAACTTATTTACAAACGCATTTATAAATGGACTCTTACAAACCAAGAAGGAATTGAGAAACTATATAAACTAAATTGTAGAAGTTCATAGTGGTAGAGTCTTACATGTTTGGTTATTAGTTATGAGCTGCAATTTAATGTGCCCCCAAAATTCATGAATGATATATAAATGTCACCTGTAATCACCCAGAAGAAAAAAGAATTAGTGAAAAGTTCAAAAATAAGACTTTGGCCAACAAATTTTGAAAGTGATTAACAAAAAGGAAACCTCTTAGTCATAATTCATGTCTGGAATTTACACTTTTTCCAGCAGTTAACACCCATGTTAAGTTATACTCAACCCAGGCATAAGCAAGCTCGCAAGTGGCAGCAAGGAATAACTTCACAGCAATATCTAGCATGTAGGAGCACTCCAAGTCAGACACAATAAGATCAATAAATAAAGAGAAAACACCAAATATAGCAATGACTTTAAAATCAATCACAGGCAGGGTGTGCTGTCATTGCAATTCCAATTTGTAGAGGCACTATAAGGATCACAAACGAAGACAAACCTGCAACTCCAATTTGAAATAAAAGCAATCAAGTCCGATAGCATTGTAGGATCCAAAAAAATAAAAAAATAATGAAATGGAAATGTGAGAAGAAATTAATCACCATCAGAGTTAAGAGCTAAAAGGCTTGTGCGAATAATACCATCATGAAATTATAAATGCGAGTAAACTTCAACTATTTAGAACTGAATTAGTGTATAAATTGAAACATGTATAAATATTTATGCATTCAAGTAGAAATTAAAACATGAAAGCCCAGACGAACATCATGCATTTAAGTTACCATGAACTTTTTTTGTTCAAGGCTTCCTCCTAGTAAGATATCATAAACGAAGAAAGGTATATAAGGTTCTTATGATGTAATGTAGTAATAATCTCAATCCCCAAAATATATAAAAATATGCTTACTATTCTGCCAATCTTTTCAAAGAAAATGTATTAGAAACAAAAATTCAAGAAAATACGTGACATAATATAAATTAAAGCCAATTAATGAAATAATTCCAATAACACAAAATCAATTGAAAAACAATCATGCACTTAACAAATTTTCAATCCTTCTAGCACCTTTGACCAGGAAATAAGGGGCTTTTCAAGTGGCTTTTTCGCTGCATACTTAGCAGGAAGATACTCAACAATCTCAATGTCATCTTTTAGTACATTGATGGAGTGTCTCTTTCTTGAAGCTTACAAATTAAGATTAAAATTGACATCGAACAACTCAAGTGATTAAATGTTACCTTGGGTCTGTCCAAAATGACTCATGATCAAGAGAAGCAAGAACCAAGGTGGCAATCATTATCTTGGCAACAACAACCATTACACATATCTGTAAATCAATACATTAAGCAGATTAGCCTCTAGAAAACAGATAAAAGAAGTCTTAAGAAAAATAAAATTGTCAAGAATCAAAACTTACCCCTTTTCTCATTTGATTCAATCCACCATTGCTATGAACAATAATATAACCATTAGTGTTTGTTCCAGTTCCTGCAGTTGGTTCATCAAATTATATTAATATAACCATTTAGAACACATTTTTCCAATTTTATTTTCTTTTGACAAAGGAACATGACCTACTTAGCCTGTTCTTGGGTCTAGATATACATTGCTAATAATTGTCACTGTTTGGTTTTATCCAAATCTCTGGTGTATGAAAATTAAGCCAAGTAACAAAATCAAACACGTGAGAAAAAGAAAAACAACAAATCCTAACCTATATCTGTCGCAAGGAGTATATTCACTGAAAACTTAACAAAGAATTCCATAAAGAAAGTAGGAGTTAGAACCAAACCTTGGATTGGCAATTGAAGTTGACAGGTTCCATTGGTGTGCCATGGGTTCCCTCGTGAAAAAAATCCAAAAAGAAATAAATTTAAAAAAATATAACGAAAGAAGAAGACTGGAAACCAAAAAAACTTGATAGAAGATTAAAAGGAGAAGATTCATGCAAGAGAAATAGAAATTAAAAGAAGACGAAAGAAGATCAGTGGAAACAAAAAAAATTGGCAGAGATTACAAAAGAAGATTCATGAAAAAATCGAAAGAAAACATGGAAATAGATTACCCATGAAAATTTGACAGGAAAATACACAAAAAAACAATAAAATTTTTGGAAAATATTCAGAATTCACCGATTTCAATCTCTATCTTCTTCGTCGGACCCAACATCATGTCTATTTTCCGATTTAAATCAGCAACAACACCGAAATCAGAGAGAGGATTCAGATTGCATGAATGGGAGGTAAAGAGAAACCAAATGGGAAAGATGAAGAGGGAGAGAGAGTGAAAAACAAAGGGTAGCCATGGGCAGAACTTGAGAGAAGAAAAGGAGGAGACATGACTGGACAGCAAGAACCCATGGGGAGTAAAGCAACATAAATACAATATGACTCAAGATTTGATAGGATGAAGCAAGCGGCAAAATCATCACTGAAAATTTTCATGACTCAAAGACACAAAAAAGTGAAAACATTGGGCGGCATGCGATGCGCTAAAGGCTTATCAAGGACATCAAGAGGGCTATGGAGATCATAGAGAGGATGAGCATGGGTGCAAAGAAGCATGGAGAAACTTGAAGATGCTAGAGTTGCACACAAATATGATTCAAGATTGCCAAAGATGCCATTTGATCCATTGAAGATGCTAATAGGTCCAATGACAAGAGCAAGAGCAAAGAAATTCAAGGATGTATTAATGCGCCTTGTTCGAACTCATCTTGAAGACTTGAAGACCATTGAAGTTCAATTGAAGACATTTGAAGATGATTTGAGCAAAGAAAAACTCATTAATTTGCTTGTCATTGAAGCCTAAAAACAGGACAAGTCCTGCCCAGGACTTGACAACTCCTGCCCAGGACCTGGTCTGTTGAAAGACGGAAGAAGATTCAGAACAAGTCCTGTCCAGGACTTGGATAACTCCTGCCCAGGACTTGTTGCGGGAAAACCTTATTTTTAAGTTTATTTTGTTATTTCAATTTCCTAGTAGGATAAGGAGTAGGATCCTTCATTGCTCCTTCCTTTACCCATAGGGCTTAGGATTTAGGTATTGTGCCCCCTAGCTACTACTATATAAGGGGTCCAATATCTCTTGTAAACACAAGTTGAGTTGATTAATAAATTGGGGTTTTCACCCAAATTGATTATCTTAGCTTCTTTGTTCTAGTTTGAGCAAAACTTAGGGTTCTTCAATCTTGTAGAGTCCTAGCAAATAATTAAGTTGTGGTAACTTGATTGTTTGTGAATCTCATGTTCTTGAGTTGACAATTGCAGGTCTAATTGAAGACTTAAGGCCGATGAAAGAAGAGGAATCACCTTGTGAAGGTCATCGATCTACTCATCTAGAAGTTGAAGGAGTTCAAGTCGAGTTTGATAGATTTTCAAGGCTAGATTTGAATCTAAAACAACTAGATTCGTATCAATTGGTAATAAGAGCATAGATTGTCATCTTCAATCGGTAAATCTATCCTTATATTCATCTATCATCAAGTTTTTCATCCATCTCATCCATCAAAGTTTTTCAAATTTTCTAGATCTAAAAATTTCGAAAATTCAAAAATTCATTCTGGTTTCATATTAACTCCAATAGACTTGAAAATTCAGATTTGGAGTCCTCATACCTTGTAGTTTAATCAAAAAATATCAAAAAAATAAAAAAAAATTCGACCAGAATCTTCTGAATTTTATTCTGGCTTCGTTTGAGCTCGGAAAGCTTTGAAATTTGAGATCTAGACTTATTTTAGTGCGATCTTTCTGGGAAAAATATTGAAAAAAATTAAAAAAAACTGTGTCGAAATCGATTTTTTCCAGGAACTAGGCTTCTTGATTTGGGAATTTTGGGATTAGGGTTTGTTTGAGCAATTGAGTCAATTGTTTGCATCTAACCCTAATTGATTGTTTGTTTGAGATCCTTGGGTTGCTTTTGCTGTGAATTGAAGTTTGTTTTGCAGAATTTCGAATTGAAGCCCTATTGGATACAAGTGGTTTAAAATTGGATCTAAGTGGTACTAGGGTTTCTAATTGATTGAATTGATTGATTTGTGTTGTTAATTGTGTTTTGTGCAGCAAGTTTGGGAGACAAAAGACTGTTTGGATTGTTTATAGAACACTCTTATTTTGATTCACTCAAGTTATTGCTCTTAATTGTTTGTTCCTCAAGTAGGTCACGAGAAGAAAGGAGGCTCTAACAATTTGCTCTTACTAGGCCTATTGAAGCTTGAAAAAGACATAATCTTGTGAGATCATTAAGAGAGTAGTGGATCGCCAATCCATAGATTGAGTGCAAACACGAGAGCACAACAAAGGTAATTCACACACACACTTGTGAGGAATTTTTATTACTAACTTTTCTTTGTGTGTAGGTACAATGGGAGATCAAAATCAAAACAATGACTTGAATACCATGATGCAAGCACTTATGCAAAGATTAGATGCCATGGATGCAAGGATGGAAGCTATGGCTAAAGCTCAACAAGAGCCACCACCTCAACAAAGAGAGAACAATGCCGCACCAAACAATGAGCAAAGGGATCAACAACAACAACAAGCTCAACAAAGGCAAATTGCTAGGAGAGTTGATTCAATGGAGAGATTGAGGCAACAAGAACTTGGAGGCCAAGCCTACAATGAAAACTTGCAGCCTAGGAGAGGTGAACCAAGGGAAAAGCTTAAAGACAACATCAAATACAAAATCCCAAAGTTCAATGGAAGAGGGACACCTTCGGCTTACTTAGATTGGGAGTCAAAGCTAGACATGTATTTTGATTATCACCCCTATGCCGAATCTAAGAAGGTACAAATTGCTATCCTTGAATTTGTTGAGAATGCTTTGAATTGGTATAATCAATTGGTGCAGTCAAGGAGAAGAAATTTGGAGAGACCTATAGATACTTGGGCGGAATTGAAGAGTGTCATGAGAAAGAGATTTGTGCCAAGCTACTACATCAACTTCCTTTACCAAAGTTTGCAAACCTTGAGGAAAGGATCGAAAAGTGTTGATGAGTACTACTCAGAGATGATGTTGTTGATGTCCAGGGCCGAAATTGAGGAACCATCACAAGCCACCATGGCTAGGTTTCTTGCGGGGTTAAATAGAGAGATTCATGATATTGTGAAGATGCAACAATATTATGATGCTGAAGACTTGTTACAACAAGCTTTGAAGGCCGAGGGACAAGTTAAAAGGAGTGGCGCCAAGAGAGGATTTTCATCATCAAACTCATGGAAAACTCCAATCAAGAAGGATGAGAAATCTCTCAACAAGGAGAAGGAGGTTGCGCAACAAAGGGGAGTAAGTCCTAAAATCCGATTCTAAACCTTCATCTAGTTCTTCCTCTAAATCTCATGTTAAGTGTTTTAAGTGTCAGGGATATGGTCATTATGCTAAAGATTGTGTCAATAAAAAGGTGATGTATCTTAATGATCATGGTGAGGTAGTGAGTGAAGATGAGGAACTCAACCTAGGTTCAAGTGGTGATGGGGATGATGTGGAGGAGTCTGCGCAAGAAGAGAGTGATGATGATAGTAAGGGATATGCACTTAAGAATTTGGTTGCTAGAAAGACTTTGAGTGCTTTTGTGAAAGAAGATGTGCACAATCAAAGTGAGAACTTGTTTCATACTAGGATGTATGTGAATAGGAAGCCTAGTAGTGTGATCATTGATGGTGGAAGTTGTACAAACATAGCTAGTGTATACTTGGTGAATGGTTGCAACTACCCACTACCAAACATCCAAAACCCTATAGTTTAGGTTGGGTCAATGACAGAGAGGAGATTAGGGTTAACAAACAAGCTTTAGTTTCTCTTTCTTTGGGCAGGTACAAAGAAGATGTTTTGTGTGATGTTCTACCAATGCAAGCATGTCATGTACTACTTGGTCGACCATGGCAATTTGACAACAAGGTACATCATGATGGTGAGGCCAATCAGTATACTTTCATGTGTGGTAAGAAGCCTTTTACTTTAATTCCTTTATCACCTCAAGAAGCTTTAAAGGATCAATTGAAATTGAGGGAAGATTTTGCTAAATTAGAATCTGAATATAGGGCTCAAGAAAAGATAAAGCATGCTAATTCTAGTTCTAATTGCGTTGAAAACAAGGCTGTTTTGGTTGATAGTTCTAAAAAAGTTGTTAAAGGTTGTATGTTAGCTTCTAAGAGTGAGATTAAGAATGCTTTGAAAGATAATTCTGTTTTGATTCTTACTTTTGCTTAAAAATACACTTATGAGCACTAACAACTTGGATGGAGAACTTCCAAGCAACATTGTTTCTCTTTTAGATGAGTTTGCAGATTTGTTTCCTGAGGAGATTCCTAGTGGTTTACCACCAATTAGAGGGATTGAACATCAAATTGACTTCATCCCTGGGGCGCAAATTCCAAACAAGCCAGCATATAGGACAAATCCTGATGAAACAAAGGAGTTGGAGAAACAAGTTGGAGAGTTGCTAGAAAAGGGTTATGTGCGCGAGAGTCTTTCTCCATGTGCAGTTCCAGTTTTGCTAGTTCCTAAGAAGGATGGAACTTGGAGAATGTGTGTTGATTGTAGGGCAATAAACAACATAACAGTTAAGTATCGTCACCCTATTCCTAGATTAGATGATATGCTTGATGAATTGCATGGTTCTTGCTTATTTTCAAAGATTGATCTTAAGAGTGGATATCATCAAATTCGCATGAAAGAGGGTGATGAATGGAAAACTGCTTTTAAAACTAAGTTAGGATTGTATGAATGGTTAGTTAGGCCTTTTGGATTAACTAATGCACCTAGTACTTTCATGAGGTTAATGAATCATGTTTTAACAGCTTATATTGGAAAGTTTGTTGTTGATTATTTTGATGATATACTTGTGTATAGCCGCAACTTAGAGGAACATATTGAGCATTTGAGATGTGTTTTAGATGTACTTAGGGTTGAGAAGTTGTATGCTAACCTTAAGAAGTGCACCTTTTGCACAAACAAGCTTGTTTTTCTTGGTTTTGTGGTTTCTGCACAAGGTATACATGTTGATGAGGAGAAGATCAAAGCCATCAAAGATTGGCTAACACCCACCAACGTTGGTCAAGTGAGATCCTTCTATATGAGGTTTGTTAAGGACTTTAGCACCTTAGCCGACCCTATTACTAGTGTGATGAAGAAGAATGCACCATTCAAGTGGGGAAAAGAGCAACAATAAGCATTTGAGACTTTCAAGAACAAACTAACTAATGCTCCTTTGTTTGTTTTACCTAACTTTAACAATACTTTTGAGATTGAATGTGATGCTTCAGGTGTAGGTATTGGCGCAGTTCTCATGCAAGGAGGGAAACTCGTGGCATACTTTAGTGAGAAGTTGAATGGGGCTGCGTTGAACTACCCTACATATGATAAGGAGTTGTATGCTCTTGTTAGAGCATTACAAACATGGCAGCATTATTTGTGGCCTAAGGAGTTTGTGATTCACACAGATCATGAGAGCTTGAAGTACTTAAAGGGCCAACAAAAGCTGAATAAGAGGCATGCTAAATGGATTGAATTCATTGAGTCCTTTCCATATGTGGTGCGCTACAAGAAAGGTAAGGAGAATGTTGTAGCCGATGCTTTATCAAGGAGGTATGTTTTACTTTCCATGCTTGATTCTAAGTTTCTTGGATTTGAGTTCATTAAGGAATTATATGCTAGTGATGCTTACTTTAGTGATGTGTTTAAAGCATGTGAGAATTCTGGTTTTGGAAAGTATTATAAGCATGATGGATTTTTGTTTAAAGAATCTAGATTGTGTATACCTACTTGTTCTCTGCATTTTGTGCTAGTGAGGGAATTGCATGAGGGAGGTTTAATGGGTCACTTTGGTGTTGATAGAACATATGAAATATTGCATGAACACTTCTTTTGGCCTAAGATGCGATATGATGTAGGGAAGCATGTTTCTAGTTGCATTACTTGTTTGCAAGCTAAATCTACATCTAAACCTCATGGTTTGTATACTCCTTTGCCTATTCCTCATGAACCATGGACTCATATTAGCATGGATTTTGTGTTAGGATTACCTCGTTCTAGGAGAGGTAAGGATTCTATCTTTGTGGTTGTTGATAGGTTTTCTAAGATGGCACACTTTATTGCATGCACTCCAACTGATGATTCCATTAATGTAGCTAATTTGTTCTTTAAGGAGATTGTTAGACTACATGGAATGCCTAGGTCGATTGTGAGTGATAGAGATGCTAAGTTTTTAAGTCACTTTTGGAGAACTTTGTGGGCTAAGTTAGGTACTAAGTTGTTGTTTTCAACTACTTGTCATCCTTAAACTGATGGTCAAACTAAAGTAGTTAATAGGATTTTGTCAACCTTACTTAGAGCATTGATTAAAAAGAACTTAAGAACTTGGGAGGATTGTTTGTCTCATGTTGAATTTGCATACAATAGAAGCATACATAGTACAACTGGATTTTCACCTTTTGAATGTGTGTATGGCTTTAATCCCTTAACCCCATTGGATTTGTTGAGTTTACCTTTGAGTGTGCAAGTTGACATGGATGGGCAAAATAAGGCCGAATATGTTAGGGATCTTCATGCAAAGGTTAGAGCTCAAATTGAGAAGAAAACACAACACTACATGAAGAATGGGAACAAGGGGCGCAAAGAGGTTATCTTTGAACCTGGAGATTGGGTTTGGTTGCATCTAAGGAAGGAAAGGTTCCCTGAAAAGAGGAAGTCTAAGCTCTGACCTCGTGGAGATGGTCCATTCCAAGTCTTGGAGAGGATCAACAACAATGCATACAAGCTAGATCTTCCTAGTGAATATGGCAATGTAAGTGCTACTTTTAATGTTTCAGATTTATCCTTGTTTGATAATGATGCAGATTTGAGGACAAATCCTTTTCAAGGGAGAGGGGATGATGCGCTAAGGGCTTATCAAGGACATCAAGAGGGCTATGGAGATCATGGAGAGGATGAGCATGGAGTGCAAGGAAGCATGAAGAAGCTTGAAGATGCTAGAGTTGCACACAAAGATGATTCAAGATCATTGGAGTTGCCAAAGATGCCATTTGATCCATTGAAGATGCCAATAGGTCCAATGACAAGAGCAAGAGCAAAGAAATTCAAGGATGCATTAATGAGCCTTGTTCGAACTCATCTTGAAGACTTGAAGACCATTGAAGTTCAATTGAAGACATTTGAAGATGATTTGAGCAAAGAAAAACTCATTAATTTGCTTGTCATTGAAGCCTAAAAACAGGACAAGTCCTACCCAGGACTTGACAACTCCTGCCCAGGACCTGGTCTGTTGAAAGACGGAAGAAAATTCAGAACAAGTCCTGTCCAGGACTTGGACAACTCCTGCCCAGGACTTGTTGCAGGAAAACCTTATTTTTAAGTTTATTTTGTTATTTCTATTTCCTAGTAGGATAAGGAGTAGGATCCTTTCTTGCACCTTCCTTTACCCATAGGGCTTAGGATTTAGGTATTGTGCCCCCCCTAGCTACTACTATATAAGGGGTCCAATATCTCTTGTAAACATAAGTTGAGTTGATTAATAAATTGAGGTTTTCACCCAAATTGATTATCTTAGCTTATTTGTTCTAGTTTGAGCAAAACTTAGGGTTCTTCAATCTTGTAGAGTCCTAGCAAATAATTAAGTTGTGGTAACTTGATTGTTTGTGAATCTCGTGTTCTTGAGTTGACAATTGCAGGTCTAATTGAAGACTTAAGGCTGACGAAAGAAGAGGAATCATCTTGTGAAGGTCATCGGTCTACTCATCTAGAAGTTGAAGGAGTTCAAGTCGAGTTTGATAGATTTTCAAGGTTAGATTTGAATATAAAACAACTAGATTCGTATCAGCATGGGCGACAATCTGAGGTAATGTCTCCTCTTTGACTGAATAAAAAAAAAGTGAGATTTAGCCTTTAGGTCAGCTCAAGCCCATGAAGACCCAAGACAAAAATCAACCCAATAAAAAACAACATAACCTTTATAAGGTCACAAACTAAATTAAGGAAGATGTTAACAAAGTAAATCAAACAAAATCAAGCAAGGTCTTTAACATGAACAAAGGAAAATCAATCACCATAAATAAATTCCAAGCAAAATCAATGTAGGGAAAAGTAAAATTAACCAATGTATTAATATCAATTAAAAGGCAAGGTGCCAACATCAATAGCAAAACTAAATGCCAACATCAACTAATCAATGGCAAAGCAAGGTGCTAACATGAGTCTAATCTAAGTACAATAGAAAAATTAAGTCTAATCTAAGTACAATAGAAAAATTAATCTAATTCAAAACAAAACAAAAATGCATGGCTTGCCAAAATTACCCTAACAATTCACATGGAACAACAAAAAAACCAAAGGCTAAATTACAAATAAACCATGGAGGGGTAAAAGATGAATGGGATTCCAAAAACACCCTAAGCAAAATCATAGAACAACAACAAAACCAAGGTGAAAAAGACAAAAAAAAAAACCATGCAAATAGTACCCCAAATGAATATGGTGAGAGAATAAGGTTGCCCTTGAGGTAATTTGCACTTCAATTATTATTGCTTGTCTATATATATGGCTATGTTTTTTGGCCGAATGTTTTTGTTGCACCAAAAAACTCTCAAGACTTTCGCGAAATTGACAAAGACTGCAGTAAACGTAAAAAAAAGCTGGTTGCAGCGGATTAAAGATCATACGAGTTGATTGCGGGAACTGAATCAAAGTCACACCGAAGCATTTAAATCATTGGTTTTAGATTCTTCGTGCACAAACGTGTTTAAAAGGCTTTTCAATAATAATAAAAGAGAAATAACAAGATGTTGTTATTTGATTTGAAGTAACAGATTACAAGTGAAAGCTTGTGCGAAAACAAGATTAAAGCAAGGAAAAGAGATGAACAAGTTAAGATTTTGATGAACAATGAGAGAAAAGCTGTAAAGTTTTGTAGAGAAAATGTAGAGGAAATCTCAGGGCTTAGTTGTTTGCATATGGCAGAGTTTTTGTGTGTTGTTGGAGACTGATCGGTCGTCAGCAAATCATAAAAATAAAAATCCCAACAATTACTAACTAAAGATAGTTAGGGCAAGTAGGGGTCGATCCCACAGAGAGATAGGTTATTATTCTTTTTCTTAAAACAAACAAACAAAATAAAGAAGGTTTTTAAAGTAAAATTAAATCAAATCAGACTAATAATTAAAACTATCTAAGAAAGCAATCAAGAAAATTAAAGAAGACAATTAATTAAAAGCAGAGAATAAATTGAGAAAATAATTAAGAGAACCCTCCAACATAGAATAAATATCCCTCTTGATAACAATAACACGGATCATTGATATCTAAAAATTATGAAAACAATGGATAGCTTGCTTGGAATTTAATCCTAAATTATCTTAATTAGATAAAGCTCTTGATCCAGTGTGAATTATCCCTTTTATTCTTTAAACAATTACCTCTTGATCCAGTGTGATAATTACTCAAGAATAAAGCATTAAGATCTAGTAATTTACAAGCACAATGGGCAATTAAAAATTGGTCAAAGATTCTTAAATCCCTTGGAAGGAAGATCCTTCGCTTCCAATTGCTACCAAACAATTAAATCCGAAGATCCTTCAAGATTTTAATTTAGCTAATGCTACTTAATTTATCAAGAAAGTGCGCGCTTCAATTCATCAAAACAAGCAACATAGAATTCATGCAGAGATATTAAGAAATACCCTATTAATTTTCATATAAAAGCACAAAATCTCACCATGATATAAGTCAAGAGATCAAATAAATTCTACATTGGAGAAAAGAAAAGGATTACTCACTCATGAATTGAGTGAGCATCCAAAGAATAAGAAGAAAACTTACAGAACTTGAAGGCGAGATCCTCCTCTTGAGTAACCTAGGGTTGCCGCCCCTCTCTATGCAAAGAGGGGGTGCGGTACCCTAGCCCTAAAACTAGAAGAGAAACTAGAACTAGAAGAGAGAGAAAATTATATGTGTGAAGGTATGTGATTTGTGTTACAGGAGGTGGCTATTTATAGTGGAAATAACCCTAGGAATTCCAATCCTAACTTCGAAAGGGGTCTAAGTCGGTTTTGAGTCTAACTTAGACTCCAAGTTAGATTAAAAGTCATCCTAGAGTAGAATCCAAGTTAAAATAGGATCCTGAAATTTTGCTGAATTCGTGCAGGGACTTCGACAGCATTTTTGGACTTGAAAACGGCAGAACTGGGTCTTGGACTTCAAAGGAAAGTTGTAGATCTCGGAGTTAGCTTTCCAACGAGTACTCATGGGCTTCAAACGGAGATTTGAGCAGAAAGTTATGATTTTTCTACCAAAACTGCACCTGAATCATAATCCTGTTAGGACTAGAATCGGGAATCTACGAGATTTTGGATATTTCCTTGAATATAGGAGTCATTAATTGGGATTTTAATTCCAATTAATAATTATATGGGCTGAGTATTTTCCCATATTAAATATCCAAAATTCCTTAGCTTTCAGGCTCCTTCATGGCTTGTCTTCAATCCTTCGCAATTAAAGCTCCATTCTTCAATTCTTGCTTCTTGGAAATAATTCTTCAATGGTCTTCAAATCTTCAAATTGTCTTCAATAAATCTTCAAACACGAACTTCAAATCTCCAAATCTATACTCAAAATTACTTTGCTCATATCTGTGTAAAAAGCCATCAAAATAGCTCCAATACTAGTGAAAATTATCAAATTATTAATTTCACATCTCATAAAAACTCAAATCACAAATATTAACAAAATAACATATATTTAAGCATAAATAGATCCAAAAACATAGTAAAATAGCCATAAAAATAGGGTTGTTTTTGGCTCGATCATATTTTCCCCCACACTTGAACTTTGCTAGTCCCTTAGCAAATCAATGTGTAAGTTAATCAAAAACCAATTTTTCAAGAAATCAATTTGAATTCATACATAAATCAAAGAATCAATTCAATCATGAAATCAAAATAGCAAAGAATAATAATAATACTCAATCCAAAGATCAAGAAACAACAAGCATCATCATTCTTAAGTAGCCATAATCAAAGTAGATTTAATCACTTACCATTCTTCACTTTCTATAATTACTTTTTTCTATAAGCTCATGTTTTCCTCTCTTTCTCCATTACTCAAAAGATTGCAATGTCATAAATATAAATCAAGGGTC
>AWUE01014807.1:0-23092 GCA_001974825.2 Corchorus olitorius | reverse complement strand
GCAGTAATAAGAGACCATACAGGACATATTCTACTATCTGGTACGACAAGGATCGATAGAGTTCCAAGTGTGTTATTTGCAGAAGTTTATGCTATTAGATTTGGTTTGATATTAGCTCACTTCAATGGTTATACGAGGTGTGAGATCGAAAGTGATTGTGCGCTAGCAATTTTGGAGATAACTAGGAGAGGTCCTTCCTTGTGGGAGGGAGGTTCTCTGATTAGTCATATTGAGCTGCTTGTATCTTTTTTTATTGTTTGTACCTTTAAACATGTTAATAGGGTTGCTAATCGTTTAGCACATATATTAGCTCATTTGGATTGTGATGTTGGAGCTAATTATGTTTGGTGTGGAATTCCTCTGCACGTGTGTAATCCTGATGTTTGATATTAATGAAGATTGAATTTTCTCTAAAAAATATATATATAAATTTATTTTCTTTCATTACATCAATTAAAATTATAAATTAATTAATAATATAAATATCCATAAAAATGAAAATAAAGTTATAACCCTTACCGGTGAGATTAATAGTAAACCTAATAGAAAAAATTGTCAAAATAATACTAATTAATTATTATTATTTATTCAATTTGTTAAAAAACTAATTATAAACTTATCATAAATTATTCATATAAAAGATTTAGTATTTATTCATATAATTATTGTTCATATAATGAAGTTTAGCAAATTTAATCATAATATGTAAAATTATAACAATAATATAAATTTCATTCAATAAATGATAATTTAGAATGGTTAAAATTATAATAATGTGGATTTTATTGAATAAAATATAATTTTATTTTATAATATTCTCGGGTCATTCGGATTATGTGTTTGTCAGGTCTAGGTCGTACGGGTTTGTGTTGTTTACTTTTTTTCTGGTCAAATCGGGTTCGGTCGAGATGAGCGGGTTATCGGGTTCGTGTCATGTTTTAACAGCTCTACTTATAATTAATTTCAATTATTAATTTAATTTAAACGCGACGGATCACGTGCAACGCACGTGGAAGTGAAGACCAGTAAAAAGAAGAGTAAGATGCAATTATTTCGTAAATTTAATCGGAATAGGTAAAATTATAACAATAATATAAATTTTATTGAATAAATGATAATTCAGAATGGTTAAAATTATAATAATGTGAATTTTATTGAATAAAACATAATTTTAGTTTATGATATTCTTGGGTCATCCGGATTAACTTTTCAGGTCATTCGGGTTACGGGTTTGTCGGGTCTGAATCGTTTACTTTCTTTAGTAAAATTGGATTCGGTCAGGCTGGGCGAGTTATCGAGTTTGGATCAGGTTTTGACAACTTTACTTATAAATAATTTCAATCATTATTTTAATTTTTTTTCTTTTAATTTAAACACGATGAGTCACGTGCATTCACGTGGAAGTGGAAGTGAAGACTAGTAAGTAAATGTGTATCTAAACAGAACCCAGAAGTCATAAGCACTCTTAAAGTTACTATTACATTCTTGCAACATTCTTAGAGTTACTATAAAGTAATGCTTTGTAATCCAACAATAATCACCGATTAAACAGAAATTTTAATCAGATAATAAACGAATTCCTCAACATCGTACCAAAAATATGCATAGACACATACGCCCTGTCTCCTTTTTCCTTTGCTTCGTTGTTTAGGTAAATGCCAACCTACTCTCATAGCAATAGCAATTTAGCAAATGCAAGAAAAGGGCTTAAAGTAAAGGTAAACTAAAGCAGCTCATGAGACAAAATAACATAAGGTCAGATTACAAAATGCATCTCGACCCTGCGAACAAAAGAGCTCCAACAAATTTCGACATGCAAAGAACCCAAAAAAAAACTTATATATACAATATTATAAGTAACCTTCACCTATATCACTGAGGCTCAGGTAACAAAATTACAGCATGGGGTGATAATCTTGGAAGCTTTAAAAATTTGTGTGCCGCCCTGTAGAGATGACCTGCTTCGAACTTTGAAACCTTTTCAGGAACACAGACAATCCTCTCTAGAACCCTTGCACTCCCCAAGTACAAATTCAACAAATTCAAATAGACCAGAATGCAAATTCATCCAATACCTCAACCCATTACTACGAGACTGCAGACCAACAATCTCAACAGTCTTCAGACACAGCAAGCACTCAAAAAATCTCTCCTTCGCTTTCCAAAAGTTTTCTTTTTTCTCGTCATCCACCTTGTCGAGCTCTTCTGAGTGAAACTACAAAAGAGAATTTCTTAGCAATTAAAATCAAATGCAAAGTAAATAATAATACCCAATAGGAAATATTAAATTGAATGACTTGAACTGCTGACCAGAACAATTTACAGTTGCGCAAGCAATTTAACCATTCGACTACTTTCAAGTTAAAGTTACACTAACTAATACAAATTACTCACCCAATGGTAATCAGTCAACTTTATAACTAATTTCTCCAAGTTTGGTGAAATATTAAGTAGACTTGCAACTCCATAGAGATCTCGTTCCTCAAAGTCAGTGGCTATTGTCATGCATTTGCGCTTGTGGATTGACAAAGGCGATGGCAGTCCTTTGAGCTCTAGCAGAGATAGTACCTATACTAACAATATAAGGAAACAGACTTTTATAATAAGTACAAAAATGATTGTAACTATGTATATGGCTGTGTGACCAAAATCATAAAATCTTCCTTGCCAAGAACGTAAGAAACCAGAATTCTACTGCATTAAAAATTTCTGTTGTATTGTAACTGATAAAAAAATTTTCATAACTTAAAGGTTTCAAGAACATGCTTATCATCTTACTGACTTACGCATTATCATAGAGAAGTACACTATATGAGTTAAGAATAGAATCTATTCTATATTATGATAGGATTTGAAAGTTAAAATTTCAAATAAAACTATCATCTTTCTGTCAAATATAACACTGTTGAGTTTACACATACTTTAATGAGTATTTACACTCTGAGGAAAACTGATTCAATGAAGCATAATTTTCCCCCTATATACCTTTAAAAAGGAAAATTCTCGCATGCCTAAAGGTGGCTTGCTATTGTATTGTCTTCCTTAGAAGAGGAAACCGTCAAATTTTGGTAGCATCAGTTGGTACAAGATGGCTAGAAAGGGGACATATATCATGATCACTCATGAAAAAATGTCAAAGCTGCTTTAATCTCACAAAATTGAATTGCAAACTAGCTAGTTTGATTGTGTTACCCCTAGTGAATCCAATATTGAGCAAACTTAACAGTGGCAAAACTTCAAAAGACTTCAAAAAAAGAAGATAATATATTATCCTTCAAATTCTGTTAGACTCAAACTATGCTTTTTTATAAGTGCAGTAGAGTACCGAAAGTTCAACAAGTGCTACTAAACAAAATATTTGACAATGCAAAAAAATCAGAAGACTATTAATCTATTATAGTATTATTAGAGATGTATTTAAGTGCACACAGATAATATCAGCCTTTAGTGCTAGAAATCTAGTATTGTTGTGACTTGAAGTGGAAGAGATAAAGATAATTTTGAAATACTTACTTGAATACAAAAAGATCCAAGGGTAAGTTGCTCGACATGATTTACTTTTTTGAGTAGATGAAGAACCATGTCCTGGAATTCCTGGCAAAATTCTTCTCCATTATAAGAATAATCAAGCCCAAAATCAAGGGTAACCTCAACTAAGGATGATGATACATTCAATAGCTCAAAATAAGTAAGCTCATCATATTGATCATCACTTGATAACCCTGAAATTTCCAATGAACTGACATTAAGAATTGACATTGTCCATTCACCAACCATTCCTCTCTTCAATCTAGTGTTTGAACTCGTGTCAATTTCATCAGGTTCAAGAAATAGACAATGGAACAATTCCAAGCGCTCCAGTAGAGGAGAACCCAACAAAAACTTTTGTAACATCCCCTTCTCAAACTTGGTTACTGAAATGGTCAAAATGTTAAGCGATGTCCAAGAAACTGCTTATTGCTCAAAAAGGCCCATGAACTTACACAAAACGGTCAAATAAGCCCCTGAACTCTAATTGCAGTCAAATAAGCCCCTGAACTCTTATAAAATGCCAAATAAGCCCTTTTCTGATGGCTAAATGCTGAAATAAGGACTAAATGTTTCAAGATTTTCTCAAATAAGGATCAAAATACACAATTTCAACAAATTAGAATACATACTTGATAAGTTCATATTTTCACATATTTATTGGTGTTATTTTGTTGCTTTTATCAATGAATTTAATTGTTTTAGACTTAATTTTCTTTGATTTTCCTTCTTAGGTTTAATTGGAGACTTAATGAAGAAAAGGGATCAAATTGAAGGAAAATAGAAGTTGGAAGCACAAAAGGACTTACGCCTGGCATAACCCGCGCGCGGGTCGAACTTTGGACGCGCGCGGATAACCAATTTTTCAAGAAGTTAAAAGAAGTCTGAAGTAACCCGCGCGCGGGTCAGTCAGTTTTGCATGCGGCAATTTACCTGGCACTAGCCGCGCGCGGGTCGAAACTTGGACGCGCGCGGGTTAGACGACTGGACCCGATTTTGATTAGATTTTCTCCTAGTATTGATGGGTTTTCACCTATTCTAAGCCAAGAATGATTTTCTACGAATTTTGGGCCAATAGGAGGGAGATTCATTTTATTCCTAGTCCCTTTAGGAATTATTAATGAATTGAGATTTGTATCCCTATAAAAAGAAAAAGCTCTTGTATTTTAGGAGGATTAATTATTCTACCTCGGATTTTTGGGAGGCTTTCTTGAAGATTTCTGTAAAGGGGTTTCCTTCTTACTCATGTTCTTAAATTTTTTTCTTCTTAATAATATTTCTTATTTTGATCTTATGAGCATGAGAAGCTAAATCTTAATTAGGGTTCAAGGTGTAGCCAATTTGGGAATTAATGCTTGATTTATGAATTGAATTGTTTTTCTTTCAAGTTAGATTTATTTTCCTTGTTCTTCATGAGATTTATATGCCTGATCAACATATAGATTGTTTTAGAGATTGTGTGATGTACTGACAAGAGAAGCATAATCTGTGCACTAGGAAAATAGACAAATTAGGCTAGATCAGACATGAATCTTAGGTTAATTTGATAGGTGAATAATTTACTTGTTCTTAATGAATCTAGTTAATTAGGTTGACATCGACGGATAGTGAATCTAATTAGTTAGATATTCCTGTGTAGACTTAACGGAGCACATAGGTAATTAGGTGTAATTCTATTCTAATTTAATATCAAATTAATTCATAGGTTAGGTAGTAATTTCCCAATTAGGTGAAACCTGAAGCCCTAAGCTTTCCAATTATTGTTTTCACATCTTATTTAATTCTCTGTTTTTTTATAACTCAATTGCTTTTAGTTTTAAATTGTCTTGATAATTTCTCTTAATTTCCTTCTTTGATAGAATTAGTTATAATAGGAATTAATTGTTCTCTGTGGATTCGACACCTAGATTACTCTAGGATTTTATTACTTCAACTGACTCTGTCCACTTGCAGATTTGGTTCATCAAGTTTTTGACGCCGTTGCCGGGGAACACATTAATTACTATTCTTAATTTATTCTATCTTTTAATTTATTTCGTTTGATCTTCTCTTTTCTTCGGTTTTAGGTAGTGTATGACAAGGGCAACCACTGCATCTGCTGCTCTTATTCCGTACAACCCTGAAATTGAGAAATTCTGCAAATTTAATCGAGCTCAAACAAAACTTGAAAAGCAAAAGCAAGAAGAAATCATGGCTGATGATCAAGTTGTTGATACCAAACCTGTAGGACAATATGCTCTCCCGAGTATTACCAATGCTCAGACTAGCATAGCCAGGCCCACCATTCAGGCTCAAAATTTTGAGATCAAGCCAGGCCTCATCACAATGGTTCAACAGAATCCTTTTGATGGCAGAACTACTGAAGATCCTTTGCTGCATATAACAAATTTCCAAGAAATTTGTGATACGGTAAAGATTCATAATGTTACTGATGAAGCAATTCGTTTACGTTTGTTTCCTTTTTCTCTCAGGGACAAAGCTAAAGCTTGGTTGAATTCCTTTCCTCCAAGCCACTTCAAAACTTGGGATGAGCTTACTACAGCTTTTCTGACAAAATACTTGCCACTTGAGAGAAGCAACAAGCTGAGGACTGACATCACTAGCTTCAAGCAACGTGACAATGAAACGTTTCATGATGCCTGGAAAGATTCAAGGATTTGCAACGGAAATGTCCACACCATGGAGTTCCAGATTGGTTATTGGTACAAACTTTTTACAATAGTCTTTTATCTCAATGTAAATCCAATTTAAACTCTGCAGCAGGTGGTGCTATATTGAAGAAACCTGTGGCTCAAGCATTGGAATTGATGGAAACTGTAGCATCCAACAATGAAGAATTCTATGGTGAGAGGGATGGGTCCAAGAGAGGTTTGCATTCGGTAGATAGTGTTACTATGCTTAATGCTAAACTTGATTCTATTGTTACTATGTTGAGCAAAGCTAATATTAATGCTATCTCTAACCCCCCTAACTATCAAGTGAGTTGTGATTGGTGTTCAGATTCCCATGATAGTTTTGAATGTCCACATGTAGAACAAGCCCAATATGTTGCAAATACTGGAAGGCCACAAAATAACCCTTACCCCAACACTTATAATCAAGGGATGAGAAATCAACCTAATTCTTCTTGGGGAGGTCAAGGTGCTTCTTCTAGCAGGCCTGTGGGTCAACATGGATATCAACAACCCAAACAACAGTTTCAACAACCTCTACAACAACAACCACCACCTCCACCACAACCTCAACCATCTCCTTCAAACCAAAAATTTGAAAGATTAGAATAGATGTTCATGTAGTTCATGCAGAGAAGTGACGCTACTGCACAAACCAATCAAAATGCTCTGCAACAAGCACAGACTGCAATTCGAAATCTTGAGGTTCAAATAGGTCAGATAGCTAAGCAATTGAATGAAAGAGATGATGGTCAATTCCCTAGTGATACTAAGGTGAATCCTAAAGAAAATTGCAAAGCTATCACTTTGAGAAGTGGAAAACTTGTGGAGACTAATGCCACTAAAGAGAAAGCAGTAAAGTCCACTCCAAAGGAAGCTGAACCTGTGGATGGTGATTCCGATGAGGTAAGTACAACCCAGGTGAGTAAGCCAACTTCTCAATCTCCAGTTAAGCCTTATGTACCACCTATTTCATATCCTCAAAGATTGAGAAAGAAGCATGATGAGGATAATTACAAAAAGTTTTTGGATTTGTTTAAGAAGATTACTATTAACATACCTTTTGTTGAAGCACTTGCCAAAATGCCTAGTTATGCTAGATACTTGAAACGGATTGTGTCAAGTAAGGAGAACTTGGAGGAATATTCTACTGTACCTTTAACTGAGGAATGTAGTGCTATCCTTCAGAGGAAACTACCTCCAAAGTTAAAGGATCCAGGGAGTTTTATTATACCTTGCTACTTTGGTGAAATGAGTGTAGTTAAGTGTTTGGCTGATCTAGGTGCTAGCATAAATTTGATGCCCTTGTCTCTTTACAGGAAACTTGGATTGGAAGGCCTCAAACCTACAACAATCGCCTTACAATTGGTTGATCGCTCGGTAAGATATCCTATAGGTGTTATAGAGGATTTGTTGGTCAAGGTAGGTAAGTTGATATTTCATGTTGATATTTTGGTCATGGAGATGGAATATGATGTGGATGTGCCTGTGATTCTGGGTAGACCATTTATGGCTACTGCCCATGCCTTGATTGATGTTGCGGCTGGAAAACTCACATTGAGTATTGGTGAGGATAAGGAAGAGTTTAATATTTTCAAAGCCATGAAAATGCTTCCTTTTGAGGATTCTTGTTTTAGACTTGATGTGCTAGATGAATCTGTGAATGAGAATATTGTAAAAGATGATAAGTCATGATCCTCTCATTCCTTGTTTAACTTTGCCTTTAGGTGATGAAGAAGTTGTTGAAAATTTGCATAATTATGTTGCTAGGTTAGAAGGTAGTGGTTCTTTTAATAAATGTTTAGCTATTGAAGAAATTGGACAAAGGAAACCCAAATTGTTACCTTCTTGCCAAGTACCACCAAAGCCGGAACTGAAACAACTTCCTTCTCATTTGAGGTATGTTTTCTTGGGTGAATCAAATACTTATCATGTTATTATCTCATCTTCTTTATCTAGTGTGCAGGAAGAGAAGATTATACGCGTGTTGAGAAAGCACAAGATGGCTATTGCCTGGACCATTACTGACATTAAAGGCCTTAGTCCATCAGTGTGCATGCACAAGATTCTCATGGAGGAGAATCACAAACTCAGTGTGGAGCATCAAAGGAGACTCAACCCAAACATGAAAGATGTTGTGCGAGATGAGGTACTTAAACTTCTTGATGCAGGAATTATTTATGCGATTTCTGATAGTCCTTGGGTAAGTCCTGTACAGGTTGTTCCTAAGAAAGGAGGTATTACTGTTGAGCACTAGGGGTGTAAGTGATACAATACTATTCGCAAGCTATTCGGGCTCGATTCGAAGAAAATTCGAATTCGACTCGGTCACTGTCGGGTCGAGCTCGAGCTCGGGTAGCTCGAGTAGCTTATCGAGCCGAGCTCGAGCTCAATAATACTTGACTCGATACCCGTCGGGTAGCTTGATATATTTAATTATATATCTTTTAATTTTTAATTATGAAATTACCTTAATACCCTTTATTAAAATTCATAATTTCAAGAGACCCAACCCAATTACATGGCCCAAAAAGAAACCCAACCCAATTACTAAATGCCTAACCCAATTACTAAATCCCAATTACTAATTTCCCTCACCTTGTCTTCTCTGAGCTGGATTTTATTCTCCATTTTTTCTCCACCCTCGGAATTCCTTTCCCTCTTTCACTGTTCGTCTTCACCAAACCTCCCAAAGAGTAAACTGTAAACTCCACTTAACCAAACCTCCTTGATTTATTATATCTCGTCCTTCCTAAAATCCTTGGCCAATCTTCACCAAAACACCTTAAACTCCACTTTACCAATGCCCCAAAGCTGTACCGTTTCTTCTTCGATTCGGGCGATTTCGCCGTAACGGTGCCCCCAATCTCGAGCTGTATCATTTGCTTTCTTCCCTCTTTCAAAGCCCTCTTTCCATTTGATAAACCGGGCCTTTGAAATCCCAAATTTCAAACTCTCCAAACCCTAGCTTTCAAACAAGTTTTAAAAAAAGCTTCTCTTTTATTTTTCTTTTTGCTTGATTTTCTTGGATTCCGAATGAGCAATATTCACAAGTTTTCATTCTTTGTTGATTTTGGAATGGAGAAATACAAATTATTTTTTGGTTGAAAACGTTAAAGCTAATATGTTCTTTGTAATATATTTCATGTTAGATTATTTGATTCTTATTATTTGTATGGAATTAATTATATTAGTATTTCTTATTTTGGATTTTGGGGAGAAATTGCTGTTATATGTGAATTTTTGTTATATATTTGAATAATTTTTCCTTTTTAGATTTAGAATTTGGAGCTCGAATGTGTAAACTCGAATTTTGTTAGTTAGGAATCGAGCTTACCGAGCCGAGCTCGAGTAGCTCGGTACTCGTCTCGAGTCGAGCTCGAGCTCCATAATTAGAACTCGGTCGAGCTCGAGCCGAGTATCGAGCTCGAATTTTTGTGTCGAGCTCGAGCTCGGGTATCTCAATACTCGACCCGGCTCGACTCGATTACACCCCTATTGAGCACAATGAAAAGAATGAGTTGATCCCTGTTAGGAAGCAAACTGGGTGGAGTGTGCATTGATTACCGCAAATTGAACGCGGCAACTAGAAAGGATCACTTTCCTTTACCTTTTATTGATCAAATGTTAGAAAGATTAGCTGGGCATGCTTACTATTGTTTTTTAGATGGTTGCTCAGGTTATAACCAGATTTACATCGCCCCAGAAGATCAGGAGAAGACTACTTTTACTTGTCCTTATGGCACATTTGCTTACAAAAGAATGCCTTTTGGACTTTGTAACGCTCCTGCAACTTTCCAACGATGCATGATGTCTATCTTCTCCGACATGGTGGAGAAGATAATTGAGGTATTTATGGATGATTTTTCTGTTTTTGGACCTTCTTTTGATGAGTGTTTGTCTAATTTGGAACAGGTACTTAAGCGATGTGAAGAGACAAACCTTGTGCTTAATTGGGAAAAATGCCATTTTATGGTACAAGAAGGGATTGTTCTTGGTCATAAAATTTCACAAAAGGGAATTGAGGTGGACAAAGCCAAAATTGAAGTCATTGACAAACTACCACCACCCACCTCAGTACGAGCTATTCGGAGTTTCCTTGGGCATGCAGGCTTTTATAGGCGTTTCATTAAGGATTTCTCTAAAATAGCTAAGCCTTTATGTGATTTACTTCAAAAAGATGTTCCTTTTAATTTTGATGAGAATTGTTTGAATGCTTTCAACAGGTTGAAAAAGGAACTTACATCCGCTCCTATCATGGTTGCACCAGATTGGAGTCTCCCATTTGAAGTCATGTGTGATGCTAGTGACTATGCCGTGGGAGCAGTTTTGGGACAAAAACAGGATAAGAGATTACATGTTATTTATTATGCTAGCAAAGTTTTAGATAATGCTCAAATTAATTATGCTACTACTGAGAAAGAATTGCTAGTCGTTGTTTATGCTTTTGAGAAATTTAGATCTTATCTTGTTGGTTCCAAAGTTGTTGTTTATACTGACCATTCTGCTTTGAAATATCTCTTGATTAAAAAGGACACCAAGCCAAGATTAATTCGATGGATTTTACTCTTGCAGGAATTTGACTTGGAAATCCGAGATAAGAAAGGGTCAGAAAATTTGGTAGCCGACCATCTTTCAAGATTGGAACAAGAAGATAAGGTGGATGATGTACCAATAAATGATAGCTTTCCAGATGAGAACTTAATGGCAGTAAAGGATGCTAATGTCCCATGGTTTGCCGACTTTGTAAACTTCTTGGTCTCTAACGAGGTGCCATTGGGTCTTAACCATCACCAAAAAAAGGAAGTTCTTCTCGGAAGTCAAGCACTACATATGGGATGATCCACTCTTATTCCATAAATGTACCGATGGTGTCATTCGGAGATGTGTTCCTGAGGAAGAGATGGTTTCTATCCTCACTCATTGTCATTCACTTCGTTGTGGGGGACATCATGGTACATCTAAAACAGCGGCTAAGGTACTTCAATGTGGTTTCTTTTGGCCTACACTCTTTAAGGATGCAATGAGTTTCGTAATGTCATCTGACCGATGTCAAAGAACTGGTAACATAAGTAGAAGACATGAGATGCCTCAATCAGGTATTCTAGAAGTTGAAATCTTTGATGTTTGGGGACTTGACTTTATGGGACCTTTCACTCTATCTGGTAAGAATAAGTACATTCTTGTTGCTGTTGATTATGTCTCTAAATGGGCGGAAGCTATAGCATTGCCTGACAATTCAGGATCTAGTGTGGTTAAGTTTGTTCGAAAAAATATCTTTTCTAGATTTGGAGTTCCTCGTGCTATCATTAGTGACAATGGTACTCACTTTCAGAATGATCAGTTCAGGGCGTTAATGCGTAAGTATGGATGCACTTTCAAATCTGGAACCACTTATCACCCTCAAACAAGTGGACAAGTAGAAGTATCTAACCGGGAAATCAAAGCTATCTTGGAGAAAACGGTTAGTCACACTAGAAAGGATTGGTCAATGAAGCTTGATGATGCTTTGTGGGCTTATAAGACTGCATTTAAGACTCCTTTGGGCATGTCACCTTATCGACTTGTGTATGGTAAGTCTTGCCATTTACCAGTTGAAATTGAGCACAAGGCCTATTGGGCGGTGAAAGCATTGAATTATGATCTCAAATCCGCTGGGGAGAAGCGTCTGTTACAACTAAATGAGCTTAAAGAAATTCGAAGAGACTCTTATGCGAATGCTCGAATTTACAAGGAAAGGACCAAAGCTTGGCATGACAAGAATATCCTACGGAGAGAATTTCGAGTAGGTCAAAAAGTTCTTTTATTTAACTCACGTTTTAAATTGTTTCCAGGTAAATTGAAGTCACGATGGTTTGGCCCCTTTGTTGTGACTAAAGTCCATCCTTATGGCGCAATTGAAATTGAAGGAGATGAAAACCGACCTTTTGTGGTCAATGGCCAGAGATTGAAGCATTATTTCGAAGGAGGATATGTACAACATGTTCAGAAAATCACCTTCTCCGAATAAATACCTCAAAGCTCCGTCGAGCCATCGACGTTAAACAAAAGCGCTTGTTGGGAGGCAACCCATTTTCTAACTTTACTTTCAAATTCTTAATTATCTCACTCTTACTTTAATGAAAATTGTTCATCAATTTTTACTTTGGTTTACTTGTACTTACGTGTAGTTTATTTTTTAGAACACTTTGATTTGCATTAATGAAATTTTTTTTAGGCACTTCAGGTCATGTTGGAAATTCTTTAAAGCGGTAAAAAGGCCACAATTTGAAGACTTGAACACCCAGGAGATGCCCAGGCGCGGACAAGGAGTGTCCAGGCGCGGGTAACAGGCCGCCTAAAGGGCCTGAGGAAAGCCGCGCGTGGGCTGACCCAAGCCGCGCGCGGGCAAGCGATGTTCCATCAGGTGACAGACCTCCTGGCACAAGCCGCGCGCGGGTTTCCTTGAGCCACACGCGACTAGTACCAGATCCACCCCAGATTTATAAAAAAAAAAAAAAACATGTTTTCTTTTCGAAACCTAAATCCCCAAATCAATTCACTTCTCCCTCACCGTACACATCACCTTCTCATCTTCCCCACCGCCGCTTCTCACCTTCCCTGTTCCAACCTTTTCTCAACCATCACCTCTCGCCATCACCATCGTCGCACCAACCTTCTCCATACACATCGCATCTCGCCAACATCACCATCGCACCAACCCTCTTTTCGCCTCAACCATCTCTCACCATCTCTATCTCCAATTTCTTTCTCAGCCACTAGACCTTCTATTTTCCTTCTCTCTGTTCGCCGACATTGTTAAACTTTCTCACCTACCATCTCAGTCAACAACCACATCACCAGAATTTGAAGCCTTATCGAACTCTGAAGCCCGTACCGGAGCTCAACCCATGGGCGGACTAAAGGTCGTACCAGCTCATAGGCTCGATCGAACGCTAGACTAGACAAAGAAGGCTCTCAGGTTGCTCAGGTGCAATATCTTCAATCTGGTATACCTCTTCACGTTAGCTCAATTTGTTTGAAAGCTTGGGTCAGTTGATGCTTGTTATGGGTAGTTTGAACTAGCAAATTTATCGGTTGTAGAACTCTGCATGATTGAGTTGAATCTCTGCTTTGAGTGTTTGACAGTTGACTGATGAGGTGTTATTTGAGGGCCCTTATTCATTCAAATATTGCTACTGGTGTTCTATCGATAGCCTAGTTTTTCTTTTGGTTCAATCAGCGTCTATGATAACTTGGTTGTGCTTCAACTGCATCTGGGTACACTTTAGCTGTGTTTGTTGACTCTAATTGATCCTAGGAGGTGCTGAGCTTATTATTGAAATTGGTTGCTATTTTGGGAACCCTGCTTCTTGTTATCACTTTTGCTTTGTCTACTTCATTATGACAAGGAAACGCAAGGTATCCGACGATGATAGGACATGTTCCACAGATCCTCGCTTCCTTTATCAAAAGGATCAGGAATGGTATAACACAATTAAGGATCTTGGTTTTGTTGAAGAACAAACTGTGCCGGATGACTTTGATGCTCAATTCCATATTCATCAAGCCTTTGAACATCTTGGATGGGAAGAAATTTTCAAACTCCCTAACAAGTACTACCCGGAACTTGTCAAAGAATTTTATGCTAATCTGGAGGAAAAGGACCACACTACCTGCATCACTCTTTCTTCTTATGTCCGTGGTAAATCCATTGAGATTACGGAGTCTAAGCTCAATTCATGGTATAAGTTTCCGAGTAAAGGAGGTTGGCTCCATTTTGAAAAAGTGAAAGATACAAGCCTTTGTGTTTTAGACCGGAATTGGAATAGGATGGAAGCCATTAAGCATTTGGATATTCCTTACTCGATCAATAGCAAGAAACAGTGGACAGTCTATGCAAAGTTTTGTAGCATTCCGCTTCGACTCATCGCCTGGTTACTCCGAACCAACATGATTCCTACACATAGTACCAGCACTAATGAGCTCCGTTTGACAGACATCTTTACTCTGCAGATGATGACAACCAACCCATTGCCCGATCACATTCCGGGAATCAACTTGGCCAAGACTATCATACATGAGATATGGGCCGTGGCTAAGTCTAAATCACATTTATTTTTCCATGCCTAATCTCCGACATTTTGAAGAGGCATCAAGTTGGTCTTTCTCGGGTTGATTCTGTAACAGTTTCAGTTAAGCTCAACAAGGATAAGATGAAGAATTTTGGTTTTGTTCACAAAAATGGAGTCTGGAAAAATGAGCGCCAACATGGTTATGTCGATGAGCCTGTGCCATTACATCCGTCATCTAGCGAGCCTAACGAAGATGAGCTTGAATCCTTGTCTGCAGCTCTTCGGGACTCCTCGGATGTGGGAACTCGCCTCGCTAACATCGAGGCCACTCAGGCGACTTTGCTAGCTGGACAGGCTGACATCCGGGCATCTCTGGACTTGATCATGGCACACCTTCACATTCAGCCTCCGACATCCGCACCATGACCTGATCACTTTAGTTTGCACTTTCTTTTCTTTAGTTTTTTTTATTTATTCCTCTTTAAACTTAGTTAGTTTTTATTTATCGGTTTCTAACCTTGTGGCCTGTATTTGCTTAATTCTTCACTCTCTTTGTTTTTATGTTCTTCAATTCCTTGTAGCTAAAAATTTGCTCTTGCACTGATATAGACTTATTTCGCTACAACGAAATTTCTATTCTCGTATTTACTCAGGGAGTGTTCTCTTCAACTCTCTCTCCTTCTTTTCTATAATGTTCATTGAGGACAATGATTGAGTCCAGTGGGGGGGGGGGGAGACAAATTGCATTTTAATTCTTGTCATCCTAATTAGCATTTTTTTTTTATTTCGCATCAGCATATTTAATTGTTTTGTCTAATTTTGTTCATGCATTTTTCTTTTAATTGTTTCATGCATTGCATTTTGCATTAAGGCATATGTTAGGAGTTCATATTCAAAATATTTCAAAATGGATTTGGTTTTTGGCTTAAGAATTTCTAGAGTTGGATATCATCAATAGTGTCATTATTTTAACTACTTTTACAAATGGTTGCCAAAGTCTATCAAATGAAGATGATGCTTGTCAATTGGATACAAAATTTGGTTTTTGCTATTTCTAGAACTTGTGTCGAATCTCTTCGAGACTAATTGGATTGTGGTATGATTGGTTTGGAATGTATATGTATTGTGTATGGGGATGACTAAGGCATTTGTTTGGACCGTTAGAGCCTTAGGATGCCTACCCTTTTTACAATGTCACTAGTAACCCCATTGTGCTTTTTTTGAATATATTTAGCCTTTTCTTTGTTTAACCACATTATCCTAAAGAACCTTGAGCCCGAAAAACAAGTTTTACCCTTATTCATGAATTAGTAAGAGCATAACTTGTTGATTTTTTTTTATGGATGGTGGATGGCTAAAATCATTGAGCCTTATTGTTGATTTTGATTATTTGTGCTTAATGATCTTTTTATTGTTGATGAAGAAAGATTGAGATCAAAATAAGTGTGGGGGAAGCTAGTGGAATGTGAAAAGTGGAGTGCCAAAAAAAAATTGTTATAAGTAAGTAGTTTTATTCAAAAAAAAATGGCACTATTGTTCAAGAAAGATAAGAAATTTTGGAGAATTTGTGGAGCTATGATGAAGGAAGAGCTATCACAAGATTAAATAGGCTCTTGATGAAATAGTTATGCTCTACTAAATTCTTGAATACTTTGATTTACTTTATCCTTTCTTTCTTAACTCACTGTCCCTTGGCCCCATTACAACCCTTAAAAAGACCTTTCGACTCATACACATGCATATATATTTGGTTAGTGGTTTGATATGGTTGTAGTGGAGATGTAGATGAGATACAAGCCTATGGTAAGTAGCTCTTTAAAATAGTTTTCTTATTGCTCTTTTGAGGCAAATGATTTGGATGATAAACTAACCAGTTGTGCTTTACTTTGTCAGATAATGACTTGTTTTGAGAAGTATCCAACACTTTGAAGTTTGAGGCCTACTAAAAAGAATTTTTGAAAATTGTTCTTAAATGTTTTTGGAACTAACTTTCATATGTAGCAATGTTTGTGGGTGTCGTTCAAGTTAAGTAAACCCTCAGGAGACTATAACTCCTCCTTTAATGTCTTCAATTAAAGGTTTAAAGGCTTGCGTCACGTGCTAAGTGCCGCCGTACACCTACGAAAGTGGAATCAATATCTTGCATTAGTTTAGGATTTTTATTTTGGTTTTAGTTTTACTTGAGGACAAGCAAAAAGCCAAGTGTGGGGGAATTTGATAAGTTCATATTTTCACATATTTATTGGTGTTATTTTGTTGCTTTTATTAATGAATTTAACTGTTTTAGACTTAACTTTCTTTGATTTTCCTTTTTAGGTTTAATTGGAGACTTAATGAAGAAAAGGGATCAAATTGAAGGAAAATAGAAGTTGGAAGCACAAAAGGACTTACGCCTGGCATAACCCGCGCGCGGGTCGAACTTTGGACGCGCGCGGATAACCAATTTTTCAAGAAGTTAAAAGAAGTCTGGAGTAACCCGCGCGCGGATCAAACCTTGGATGCGCGCGGGTCAGTCAGTTTTGCATGCGGCAATTTACCTGGCACTAGCCGCGAGCGGGTCGAAACTTGGACGCGCGCGGGTTAGACGACTGGACCCGATTTTGACTAGATTTTCTCCTAGTATTGATGGGTTTTCACCTATTCTAAGCCAAGAATGATTTTTTACGAATTTTGGGCCAATAGGAGGGAGATTCCTTTTATTCCTAGTCCCTTTAGGAGTTTAATGAATTGAGATTTGTATCCCTATAAAAAGAAAAAGCTCTTGTATTTTAGGAGGATCAATTATTCTACCTAGGATTTTTGGGAGGCTTTCTTGAAGATTTCTGTAAAGGGATTTTCTTCTTACTCATGTTCTTAAATTCTTTTCTTCTTAATAATATTTCTTATTTTGATCTTATGAGCATGAGTAGCTAAATCTTAATTAGGGTTCAAGGTGTAGCCAATTTGGGAATTAATGCTTGATTTATGAATTGAATTGTTTTTCTTTCAAGTTAGATTTATTTTCCTTGTTCTTCATGAGATTTATATGCCTGATCAACATATAGATTGTTTTAGAGATTGTGTGATGTACTGACAAGAGAAGCATAATCTGTGCACTAGGAAAATAGACAAATTAGGCTAGATCAGATATGAATCTTAGGTTAATTTGATAGGTGAATAATTACTTGTTCTTAATGAATCTAGTTAATTAGGTTGACATCGACGGATAGTGAATCTAATTAGTTAGATATTCCTGTGTAGACTTGACGGAGCACATAGGTAATTAGGTGTAATTCTATTCTAATTTAATATCAAATTAATTCATAGGTTAGGTAGTAATTTCCCAATTAGGTGAAACCTAAAGCCCTAAGCTTTCCAATTATTGTTTTCACATCTTATTTAATTCTCTGTTTTTTTATAACTCAATTGCTTTTAGTTTTAAATTGTCTTGATAATTTCTCTTAATTTCCTTCTTTGATAGAATTAGTTATAATAGGAATTAATTGTTCTCTGTGGATTCGACACCTGGATTACTCTAGGATTTTATTACTTCAACTGACTCTGTGCACTTGCAGATTTGGTTCATCAATACTTAATATTTTTTTACAAATTGGATACAATGTAAGTTAATACTAGTATGTGAGATATATATAAACTGAAAAACACACGATAATTTTATATCATATTACGTTTAATGAATTTATTTTGATTAATAGGGTTTGATTTTTAATTAACACGATAATATCATTTTTCTATAAATTTTAACGTGTGTGCATGAGAAGCATTGGTTTTCATTTAAGGATTCCCTGATTTGTGAAAATTTGCTAAGTATGTGTTTTAATTTGTTGGAATTGTGTATTTTGATCCTTATTTGAGAAAATCTTGAAACATTTAGTCCTTATTTCAGCATTTAGCCATCCAAAAAGGACTTATTTGGTTTTTTTAAGAGTTTGGGGGCTTATTTGGCTGCAATTAGAGTTCAGGGCTTATTTGGCCGTTTTGTGTAAGTTCAGGGGCCGTTTTGTGTAAGTTTAGGGGCCTTTTTGAGCAATAAGCCCCAAGAAACATAGGCTTTTGGCTCATAATAGCACAAAATTGAACGCAATTTTGTCAATGAAGAATTCTCGTAGAGGAAATGCGGCATTACGTATGGATGATTATCTTCATCATCTAGGAGCAACAAATCAAGCTCCTCCACATTGCGAATGGTCGCAAAGTGGAGCAACAATGCAACATTAACATCCAGTTCCGGTTTTCCCATATCCTCCATAGCATGAGAGTAATTAAAACTAAGAGAGAATTTCTTAATCTTCTCAGAAGAGTATAAACTATAAAATCAAAGTTCTGTTCATTAACTGAAAGAAACGTTTGAAGCGCTTGCCTGTGTAACAGATGCAGAGGGTGGGAACAGACGTCCATATATCTTTCCACCTTTTGGATAAAACCCCAGTCTTGACAGCATCTTTGATCGGCAGAAGAGATAAGAAATGGTGAATGATGGAGTCTGGCAAGGTGCTGATGCGATCTTCTTGCATGGGTTTCGCCCTTTTCTGTTTGGATTCTTCATCTTCTCCCTTTGAGCTTGAATCCTCGTTGTTTTCCTCTTCATTCTCTCCTTCTTCAGCTTCCTCTGAGATTGAATTTGAATCATTACTATTTTCCTCTTCTTCCTCCTCTTCCATTGAATCCATATCCTCCTCCTCCATTGAAGATGTTCTCGGAACCAACTTGAAAGGAGAATTAAAAAAAAAGATAAACCTTCTTCGTTTGGGCTTTTCTAGTTTCTACTACTTCTGAGTGTTGAACTCTTTCATTGAGGTGGGAAGGCAGCAACCTGCTCTTGATAAACTAAAAAAAGGGTTTTCACTTCAGCAAAACCCCAATAAGCCTTCCATTCCACCCAAAGAAAAAAAAACCCAATAAGCTAAAATAGCTAATCAATATCCCATTAAATATCAAATACAATGGGCGATTGAAAATTCTGGATTGGGCTAACGGGTCTTGGGCTTTAAGAAATGGGCTGAAAACTGTAATTTTAAAGAAAAAATTGTCTTTTCGCAAAAAAAGAATGTATGTCCTCATCTCGCTCTTTTTTTCGTTTTTTAAAGAAAAAATTATAATATTAAAACAAAATTGATTTTTTTTATCTCAATTACATCTTTAGGGAAAATTCAACCTTCCAATACACTTACGATAATTCCCCTTTTTTTTTATTTCATAACATTTTAAATTCAGGATGAAATTATTTTAATTTTTAATTTCCTTTATAGAAGTTTATCTACTAATAATTACTATAGCATTTTTTGAATTAAGGAGTCCATTTGTAATGGATTTGGATCCTCTCCAGTCCAATTGGACTTGGACTGGAAAGGCCAGTCTATATCAAGATGGAAACACGTGGCTTTTTTAGAAGTCAAGTGATGATCTTATATTAACACACTTTAAGGAGAAGCAGGGAATCAAAACATAATTAGGATAGTTCAATTGCAGAAGCAGAAACGCAGAAGGCAATCTCCGGCCTTCAATCGACCCACAACTGCAAATGTCGGCGGTTAACCAATCTTAAACCGATCAAAGACCCACGATCCACGATCAAGAACGAAAAGCAAAGAAAAGGAATGGGGTGAGGGGTCAATAGGTTGAATTCGAAGACTTCTTCAGCCTCGATATAAATGAAGAAAGTTTTGGATTTTTCTCAAATAATATTAATATTAATAATATTTTAAAAAAAAAGGAAAAAGAAAAGAAAAGTCTCTTAGATTCTATTTCTTGGTCTACCTAGCAAATATTAGTGCAAAAGTAAAATATAAAGATTCGACTAAGAAGGAAGAGTGAAAGCAGAGCGAGAGAATGGAAAAGAGGAAAATGGAAGAATGGAAGAATGAAAGATTCTAGTCCACGGTGTCCACGGTTTTGATTTCATGTGTCTCTTGCAATTGTGCTAAATTAAGTTCATCCATTAATTTTCAAAAAATGCCACATGTCTTCATCTTAATATGGACTGGTCTCTCCAGTCCAATTTATAGACTGTAGAGGATCCAAATCCATTTGTAATGGACTAGTTTTCACCTCCATCCTCATTTTGGGCTGGAAAGGTCAGTCCATCCTAGGATTAAAACACGTGGTAGGTATGGCTAATATGTTAAGTGAGCATTTTGAAAAAACATTTAAACTCTCTGGAATTTTTCTCAATGGCATTAAGATCAGTTAAAACCAAATTGAAAAGAAAACTTAACAGCAACATCTAAATAGATTACGTCGTGTTCTTTTCCAGCATCCACCAAAGAATTTTAAGAGGTATTTCATCCATATCAAGATGTCTTAGTAATGTTTTTATTGTTTACTTGATTTCTCCCCCTCAATTTGATTGGCTATTTCTGCTTCTTTGCTGCTATTTCCTAGGTATGATCAGAAATCTTGTTCAAACCTGAAACTGGAAATGGCAACAATGATTTTTTTTTTTTTTGCTCTTCCTTTTATAACATCAAATTGACAAAAGAATGCTAAAATGCAAGAAAGAATTCAATTAAACTATTTTCAATGGGAAAATTGAGACTTTGATTGGAGAAGAGAAAGTTAATAATTAAAACAAAAAGACTAAAAGTTCAAATAGGGGCCTAACCTTTAGGGAAAAGGTTATTTAAGGGCCTAATCTTTCAATAAGGTCAAATAAGTGTCCAACCTTTTTGCCAGGATGAGTGTGGAACACGCACCGTTAAACCTAACAGCGCGCTGACGTGTCACGTTAAGTATATTTTTAATGAGAAAATTGTTCATTTTGTTTTATTAAAATAAAAAGCACAAACTAAAATATAGATAGCAAATTTTCTATAAAGCGAAAACGAGAAACAAAAGGGGGGAAAAGGGGTAATAGAGTACGGTCATTAGGGTTCTTGGGTGCTAAAATTCTTGGGAAAGAATTTGGGAGAGGAAGGAAAAATTTGTCTAAGGGTTTTTCGGGTCTCCTTTCAGTGAAGGTTTCCACAATGAGTTTCAGAGGAATTTCTTCAAGGTAAGTTATGAATGTGATGTATTTGATGTAATTTTGTTACTAAGTAATTTCTTTTCTATTGATTTGTTTATTTAAATTTTTTATAGTGTGAGTAGGGATTTGGGAAGGAGTAGGGATTCCGAAGTTGGGTTAGACTTCATAAATGCTTACAAGCTAATATCATCAACTTATCCAGTAGAGAGGGAATATGAAGGACGGACCATATACTGTTATTGCAACCTAAAGGCATCGATGGTGTTCTTGGACAACCAAAAATCCTGGTAGAAGGTTTTATGGATGCAATAGATACCCTGTTAGTATGAAATACGATTGTGGTATATAATTATATGTATTTTTGTTGGAAATTTATATAAGTGTGTTGTATTGATTTGTTGGGTTTAGGAGGAGGATTGTCGATTTCATGAGTGGCACGCTCCAATTATATCTACAAGAGCAAGAGAGATCATAATGGATCTTAGAAATAGAGAAAGAGTCTTACATGAGAATGCAAAATTGTTGAAGAATGAAGTGTTAGAGTTAAGAAACAATACAGTAGAGCTGTTAGAAGCAGAGGTCATTGAAGACTTAAACCCAATTCCCAAACCCTAATTTAATTAACTGGAATTAGGTTACTTAAAACCCCAAAGCATCACATGATTAATCATCTAAAGACAGCAAGATAAATACTGAATATGTTTAAACTAACTTCAAATTACAAAGCAGACGAAACTATGGCCCTTAATCACCTCGATTCAACGCTTATGATCTCATCATCTTCTTCAAAACAACGAAAAAACCGAAAGCCACAGTGTTTCCAAAGTAGAAATCGAAGGAAATAAGGTTTTACTTTAGCTTTTTCGAGTTGATTTTTGAGAGAAAATAAGGACTTTGTTTTTTTGCTCTTTTGAAATTGCGAAAATAATCTGTCAAAAAAGAATTTAATTGTCTTTTTTTTATTTTTTAATTACTTTTTATCTTTTATTATCAAACGGCTAAGGAAATTCGACTGCCACGTGTCAACATCTGGACACTTCACGCGCCCTTAACAATTGTGTTCTACACGCACTGTCAACTTAAACGGTTTGTCCTTATTTGACCCAAATCGAAAAGGTTGGGCACTTATTTGACCTTATTGAAAGGTTAGACCCTTAAATAACCTTTTCCCTAAAGGTCAGGCCCCTATTTGAACTTTTAGCCAAACAAAAAGGACTTGAAAGAGAGGAAAAAAATAAAAAGATTGCCGAGAAATCGAAACGGGTAAATCATGTTAATAAAGGACAAGAAATTAATTTAAAACTTACAAGAATGAAAAGTTTGCAGTGTATTTCGAATTCTGTGTTGCTTGGAGAGTATTTTCTTGATAAATTTTTTTTTTCATTATGGGTTGATTTTAAACGAAGGCAGGTGTCTTAATCCTAAGATGGACTGGCCTGTCCAAAATGAGGATAAAAACACTGCAACATCATGTTGTTACAAAAAAAGTAACTGAATTGCTAAATACCGCCCCCTTTTTTACACTTTTGCCCTTTTGCTTCATATTTCTTTTACTTTCTAACTTCAAATCCATTAAAACCTTCAAACTAAAATCTTTACTTCATTTTCTTCAAACTTTCTAACTTCAAATCCTCTAAAACATTCAAACTAAAACATCAAATTTTCAAAACAATCTTGAAGAAAATCATGTCGGATTTCGTTCGTGGCACAGGCAAAGGATCTTTGAGATTTACACTGTATGGTTTATGAAAAAAAATATTGTGCAGATCTAGAAATTAGGGGTACCGCCCTCCGAGGGCGGTATGCCATGGTTTGTGCCGCCCCAGGAGGGCGGCATGCCGTGGCACAGCCGCCCCACGAAGGTGCTTACTCCG
>AWUE01014806.1:0-17718 GCA_001974825.2 Corchorus olitorius | reverse complement strand
GGCATGCCGCCCTCCTAGGGCGGCACAGGCCACGGCGTGCTGCCCTCGGAGGGCGGCATCAGTAATTTTTTAATATATTTAATAATTTAATTATTAATTTAAATTTCAAAATTGTGAAATTTTATTAAGTTTAACAATAATTGTGAAATTTAATTATTATTAATTAGTTTATTAGTGTTAATTAGTTTATTTACAATTAATTATTGTTAATTAATTATAGTTGTTAATATGTTGTAGAGGAGAGGAGGGGAGTAGCTCTGGACCGCGACACATTAGGATTCGCTGTGTAGATGCCTCCGTCTGCTGGGAGAGAGAGGCTCAGTTTCAGAGGGAGAGAGAGGTTGCTCAGATTCAGAGGGAGAGAGAGGCTTATCTTTTGAGGGAGAGAGCCGTTGTGAGGGAGCAGATTCGTATTGATGAGTTGGAGCGCGGTCAGCAGGCTTATTTTGATGGGGCTGGAGAGTGGACTTCTTCTGATTCGCACTCCAAGCCCCAGCCCTATATTGATCTCCCTCTTACGAGGGGTAGAGGAGGTCGCTTTACTAGTACTGGATCAACATCAGGTACATAAATGATTTGATTTGTTACAAATTTAGTTATTAATTTTATATTATTAGATTAGTAGTAATTAATTAATTTATTAATTTTAGGGAGTACCAAACGATCCAGACGATCCCACACCACTGATGATAGTTGGGTGGTTAGTGAGACAGTGCCTTGTGGCCCTATATATGCTAGCGTGATTCCCAGTTTTCTTGGGCACGTAGCCTCGCGTATGTCTGAGGGCCAGATGAGAGGCGTCCTGAAGTGTCAGAACAGAGCAACTATTTGGCAGAAGTTGAGAGCCTGGTACGAGGTCTTGCCAAGGGAGGCGCGGGCGATGATTGACCGAACTGGGTTACAACACCTCCCTTTTACCTTGTTCAGATCAATTGATCCTCCACTAATCTCTGCGTTCGTCGAGCGGAGGCAGCCCGATACGAACTCATTTCACATGTCGTTCGGTGAGATAACCATCATGCTGCATGGTGTTCATCATATTCTGGGTGTGCCAGTGGGGGGACACTTGATTACTGCTGATCCGGACTTTGAGGAAATGCAGTTAGCCTGTATGGAGCAGTTAAACGTTGATGGGGCGGTCTTGAATAGTCAGCACTAGGATCATGGGGGAGTTTTAACTGATTCGGTCTTCGATTTGTGCGGGGATGATCGGGATTTTGAGACACAAGTGATAGCATGGGTCTGGATGATGTTAGGTGCCACCTTGTTTGTCGACAAGACTGGGAATCGGATTAGACCGTCATGCCTGCACGAGGTGAAGGACAGGTTGGAGAGTGTCCCTGGATATTCATGGGGAGCTGCTACATTAGCTTATCTCTATCATCAGCTAGGGGTGGCGAGTAGAGGAGATTGTCAGGGTATTGCTTGTTGCATGACCCTACTGCAGGCATGGATATACGAGTACTTCCCATGCTTCCACCCCGCTCGTGGTCGTTTTGATCCCCGCTTGCCCCGAACCCGCATGTGGACTGTCCAAGCCGAGGACAGATCGGAAGACCGGCTAAAGTCATTACGTAGCCGTCTTGACCAGATGACTGCATCCGATGTACGTTATATGTTTGATTTATAATAATTATATAGGTCAAGATATAGGGTAATTTGATTTGCTAATTTCTGTGTTCGTTTTTCTATATGTATACAGGTGACGTGGTTGCCCTACAGGAGGACTCCAGGTGCTATTGTGCCCAGGACTACCTATACTGGCTTTATTCAGTATCGGGATGTGATTAAGCCATACATCCCATCACGAGTGCTACGACAGCTTGGCCTTGTGTAGGTCATCCCTTCCCCTATACTGAGTTCGACTAAGGAAGTACGGTCCTGGTCATCAAAGCTGTACAAGGTCGAGTAGCCTCAGGGCTTTGCCACGGCTCAGTGGGATGACTTCCCGCTCCATTATATGCTTCCCGTCCAGCAGTACGAGGCCTCTGATGATGATCCTGCAGCATGTGCCCTGGAGTACATGGACTGGTATGTTGCGCATTCAGATCCTCGTCTGCTGAGCGACGATGAGCCATCTGCAGCGGTACCTCTTCGCTCCAACAGTGAATATGTAAGTTGCTTAAAACTTGTTTAAGGATTAAGCAAATAAGAGATTCATTTTTCTTATACTGTAATGTTTTCTTTGTTTCTTTGTAGTGGGTCACGCGCCTAATCCACATGCAGAGGGACACGATCAGAGGCCTTCAGTCTCTAGATGCAGAGTCGGCGGCGGAACATGAGAGGTTTTTGGCGCAGTTCATGGAGGAGTGGCATTTGGCCGATTGATTTGTATTTCATTTCTTCTTGCTTGTTTGATTTATATACTATATAACATTTATAGCATTTATACATTTGTATTTGTAAATTGGGGTAACATTATTATACATTTGTCAATGGATGCATTAGACTTAAATCGAACAAAAAAGCACCTCCGAAAGGAGGAAGTTGGATTTGATCTTCCCTTATGAATGATTCCTTTATAGTATTGGCATAAACGGTTCTAGTTTTTGTGGCGGTGTTAGTAGTACTATTTCTGGGTTTAGATTTAGACCTATCAAGAATACGTCTGAATCTAAACGGCCATAAATAGTAGTACTAACACTGCCACAAAAACTAGAACCGTTTATCCAAATATTATAAAAGGAATCGTCGATAAAGGGAAGGTCAAAATCAACTTCCTCCTTTTTGAGGTGTTTTTTTGTTCGATTTGAGTCTAATGCATCCATTAACGAATGTACAATAATGTTACCCCATTTTTTCGCTATATGGAAATTTTGACAGTCATTTCTGGAAAATAAATAATGATCTTCAATGATTGTAAACTACCTCCAAAGTTAATTACATAAAGTCAATTCTAACATGTGATTCAACTTTATTAAACACTAACCAAATACATCTTTTTGATTCTCCCATTCTTGTCACTTAAGATGATAACTTTCATCCCAACCGTCAACAGAAGGATCATGGAATCTCGACTAATAAGTGAGTGTAGGCGGTACAGGAGAATTGCTGGCTAAATCTAGACGAATAAAGTAAGCGTAGTCTTCCCCTAAGTGGGCAATCACGATCTGTTGGGGCTTCCAAGATCTGTCCCCACCTGCCGTTTGCAAATCCCTCTGCGATGGCCTTGTTTTTGTTACAAATTCTGTAGACTCTATCTTGAACGTCATTATTGATGTGCCAGGTGCAAAGCAAGTGCGGAGTTTGTGGAAAAAACTCAATAATCGGTGTCATCAACCCCAACTCCCGATCAGTCACAATAGCCGTCGGATGCACATCATCCCCAATCAACTGCCTCAACTTGTCCAAGACACAACGATAGCTCCCCTAGGTCTCATTCTTCATAATTGCATATGCTATCATGAAGTTCTTGTTACATTGAGTCATCCCCGTCATTTCAAAAAAAGGCATCTTGTACTTGTTGGTTTTGTAGGTTGAATCCATGCCAATCAACCAGGGGAAGTTTCGGAATAAAGTGACTGATTCTGGATGTGCCATAAACAGATGAGTCACCACTCCGGTATCCGGGTCAGAATACGCAAAACATACATACTTCTTTTCCTTCGCTTGTTGAAAAAACTGACCCACAACATCTTTACCCTTAGAATCCTCCCTCCGCAAAACATTTCTATAGTTGTACACATGTTTTCTGATAGCGTAGTCCTCTGGATGTTGTTCCATAATAGCTGCGTGAATAGCATACGGCTTTGATAGAGCCATATCCCGCACAATTTTTTTTTATGCGGCACTAAGTCCGCTCATCTGTCGATATCCCTCTGAATAAACTGACAAAGCATGGTTGTGCATACCCTTTATACCAGGATATCCTACAATCCTCCAACGGCTACACTCACGCAATTCTTGGACCTTAACCCGGAAAGGGCATGTTGCTTTGGTCTTCTCGTATTCTTTCGCACGGCGGAATCCAAGTCTCTCAAAATCCCCCTGTACCGTTCACCACGGCAACATCTCAATAGCTTCTTCCTACCGCCATCTTTGTGCGAAGAAATAGTTAGCTTGAAACGATTTCTAATTGCAACACTTTTGGCCTATTTAATTGCATCTGAATCGGTCTCAAAAGTTTGGTCAGTCACGAAGAATGGACTGTAATTAACACTGTCACCACCAAAATCTTCCAATTCAACCTGCAAAATTTAATTACCAAATATTTCTTACAAAAAAATATTTTTGCTCGATAATAACAAATACATAATAAATAATAATACTAATAATATATTATAATAATACTAATACTTCCAATTCGGCCCAAACTAATAATGATTAACAAAAAAAATTATTTTTTTAAATTATTTTTAAAAAAATTGACCCTGACGCAAAGTCGTCTTTAGGGGACGGCAAGCCATGGGTTGTGCCGTCTTAAGGAGGCGGCACGGGTCATCAGCCCCAACTCTCCCCAAATTTGCATTTTTTTTACCTCGTTCGATGGCGACAACACGTTATCATCAATTTCCGGAGTTCTTGGGCTATTCCATGTTGGTGATTAACTTAAAGATTTCAGAGGATTTGAAAGATTAGGAAATGAAGCAAAGGACAAAAGTATCAAAAGGAGGCGGTAACTAGTAAAAAAGGGACGGTATTTAGTAACTCCCAAAATTCCCAAAATTAGAGCAATTCTCTGACACAAGATTTTTGTGTCCAAAGTCTTTCATTAACCAACCAAAATATATTTGTTAAAAGAAAAAGATACTAATCCAATAAATATACCTTGGTCCCCCAAAAAAAATTGCTTTTACCAAGTATAAAATTCACAATTCAGGACAACAGTTCCAATTTTAATAGCAGTTGTTCGAGGTGAATGCATTAGCTAAAATAGTTTTGGAGTCCCATTGACGTTTTACTTTGTCTTTGACTTCAATGCAAAGCTGAATCACATTCACATCACATGCATTTATTTGTAAAATTTTGATGCTCAATTGCCAGCCATATATGAACAAAAACAGCTCTGCATGAAATGTATAGTAGTATTCAATTACATATGAACAATATGACAAGCATAAGCATGACTCGAAAAAGAAATCGATTCAATTCACTTCTGATAAAAAACACTATCCAAAATGAGTTTCCTTCCATTGAATATAAATGACATGGAAGAAAAAGAAGATAGCTAAAGAAAGCAAAAAAAAATTTCATCATAAATGCACTGCCAAGGATTCTTTTTACCTTTTTTCTATACTGCACAGCTAGTAGCAATTTGCTTATTCTGTAAAAATCATCTTCACAATCTTAATCATGTGGTTGTGTAGTTATACTGAAACATAACATGAACAACTTTGAAATTCTAATCCTATACTTGGAATGCCTCAGATTTTGAGTAATTACAAGGCCCTATGTATGCCTTACGGCTCCATAGGAATTTTGGTCGATCCCTTCAAAAGATTCAGTTTCCTTTTTGCCTCAACTATCTTTCTGCTTTCTTCTTCTTTCTGTTCAAAATATATGATATTTCCGCCCCTTCTGCGGTGGAACTTTATGATGATTAACTTAACATGCACAAAATGAATTTGAATACCAAGGCTTAAACTTGGGGTTTCTCAAGAAATTGTTCTCAGCTTGCTTGTTTCTTAAAGAAAGGTTTCTGGCAGATTAGGAGTTTCTCATCGCTGTTACTTTCCGTTTCTATGACTCTGGCATCCCACTTCAACCGCGCTGTTAGAGCTCTAGCTGATTCGATGAGAGGAGCTGTGTCACGGATTATTACCCAACCCTGCAACAACCATAAAATGTATCACATGTTAAAAACATGGCAGTAGAAAAATAAACCATTGGAAGCATTTGCAACTGATAGAATTTAACAAATTAATGCACTAATTGGATGACTCAAAAACCAAGCATTTCCTTATCGATTAGGTTATGTGAACGATTAGCAGTATAATAATTGACATCTTGTTCTTGTTCGTCATCACTTAATGAAGAGAAGTGTTTGACATGTTATAAGTTATAACACATTAAAATTATCCACCAATAGCTCGCTATTGTTATATCATTTCAGGAATAAGGAAAATGGACGAAGAACAAGAACAAGATAACCATAAAAGGAACTAAAAGGTGGCCTGATTTGGTAGCTTGGTTTTAGTACCTCTGGACGAAGCAATCGGTCTATCTCAGTGAATATATCAAGCACACTGCACCTCCGATGTTGAATAGTCTCAAGGGACAGAAGTCCATCTGCATGCACCATATCATAAGTTCTAGGATATGTGGGAAATGCTTCACACCTGAAAAGCAATATGGATGGATCAGAAGACAGACATAAAACATGGTATAAAGGAAAAGATTATGTTGCTCCAAAAGCATTATGTCAAGCATATCAGATCTTGAAAGGTAAAGCATGCCTAAACATCTGTGGCTGTAATCGAGTGATGTGATTTACAAACTTCAAAATCAATGGTAACAAGATCCAAGTTACTGTAAAGACGTCAAACTTTGAACAGATAGACATTTTATAGCAGAGCAGCTTCAGCTTAAGCCTTACTAATATTTTTCTGAAAAATATATACTAAATGCTTTATCTCTTACTACAAGTACTTCATTTACTCCAGAAGGGAAAAATATCACAGAAGCATGTTGAGTTGCTTAAAATTCATTATTTGTCAAAATTGAAATTACTATAAGTGGTCAATTTCCAGCTTCAGCTATATTAAAATGCAAATTAAGGAATATATACTAAAACAACACAGCAAAAAAAAAAAAAAAAGTAAGAGAATCACCAATCATGCAGTACACCAACATAGCCCCTGTCAAGAATCAGGGGAAGGTAGTTAGGTCCACTTGTTGGGACTACGTTCATGACCCAGACAGACTTTCCTGCTTCGAGTAATGCAGCATTGAACCCACCATAGCGAGCATTCATGTCAAGAACGTTCCTCAGCATATTATATGGTGGAGAAGGATCCTCGTCACCAGGTCTCTTAGGATGATCGGAGAATATTAGAGGTGACAGAAGCGACCAATAATTATGAACAGCTATTTTAGAGTTGGCAATATCGTCAATGAGGTCTTCCGGCCGTAGACCTGATAAAGTGTTAAAAAAAATTAGCAAAAAGATAAATTATGGCAGTAAAAATTCTACCATGCTGTTTATCATTATGAAATTGTTACTTTAAACATAAGCATGGAATGAACATCAAATTACCGTATAGAGCTAGTTCATCCTTATTCATATTAGATCTAGAAGGCCAGGTTGCCCTCCCCTCAATAGGAACCCACCGGCGGCTATGTGTCCCACCTATACAGTTTTGAAGAGGTCGATAATATGGAGATTCAACATCTTGTCCTTTGCTACAGATAGAAGGACCAGAACCAGGCTTCCTGGACACATAAATTATTGATACCAATGATAAGGACCACCTCTTCATCTCAGGCAATAAAGGTTTCCATGACTCATAAAGTCAAAATATTGATTTTAAAGAAAATAGATTTACAAATCAAGTAGTAAAAAATTTGCCTCACCTGGAGTTATAACAACTTTTTGTACTGGTCTTCTTCCACACAACAGTTTCATCTTGTTGAGACATCAATTCCCAGCAGAGATTTTCTGCAAAATCACGAACAATGTTCCACCTTTTCTGCTTCTCTTTGTTACGAAGAAAACTTTGAACGTTGGTAAGAGGTGAAGTCCACACAAAGTATCCACCAGGCTTTAGAACTCTATCAACTTCAATTAAGAAAATACCATCTGTAGCATACATTTTAACATAAAAAGTGTGATTACTATCAGCTCAAAGACAAAGATATTGACCTAAGTCACGTATAAGAGTTGAATTTCACCCTGATTTTTTTGTATTTTGTTGAAATATCCATCAGTTGGCAGGCATGAACTGCCAACAAATGCATACAAAAGCATTTACAATATACCTTATCATAGGAATATTTGACAAAAAAAAATTCAGTTAAACGAAGCCCGTTTCTTCGAAATCCCACTATAGTAATGCCAATAAAAATGGAAAATGAGAGACCCAAAGTACTGAGAAAATGACTTGTAACTGTGAAGCTATAACGCATCATGCCCAGGGATTATGAAATAATGAAAAAGTAAAGGTTCTTTGAAGGCAAGATCCGGATTTTAATGCTTTCTAGATGGTTCGATCATTAAAAAAGACAAGCATAAGAAACAGCAGACTCCCAACAAGCAACTCCAAGAGCTCAAGCCTAAGCCCTTATAAGGAGCATCCTCATTGCGCACGTAAATCGAGCGTAGGCTACTCATGAAAATGAAAACTGAATTTAGCCTTATGTCTATGTCCCAACACTAATTGCCTTCTATTAACATAAGAAATTATAATACCAGGGTTGGGGAAAGGGGATGAAAAAGATGGGGAAGAAAACAGCATATCAAAATTTGAAACTGTTGGGTGATACCTTTTTGGTCCCAGTCAATACCGCAGCGTGCACAATGCAGCATATCAAATGAAAGAGATGGATATGGTAATTGTTTTGAATTGAAAGAACCAATCATTGCAGGAAGGCCCCTTTCAAGAGTGAGTTGAACTTGACTGCCTGAGGACTCATAGTTCGCAATGCACATGGTTAAGAGCTGTTTGGAGAAAAGATGTGCTCCAAAGCTACCATAACCACATCCTATATCCAAAATGGTTCTAACCTGCAAAAATAGCCTAAAATTCAGACCAGGCAGGGGGCATCAAGAAATAAATGATAACTTTAAAAAGTTTGCTAATCTTGAAGGTGAACAGATATAACCCTACTATATAAAATACAAAAAAGAAAAAATTACAAACAATGGAACAGTACTTTGGCCAAAAAAAAAATGGAACAGTACAAGCTAACATGTATTTTTCAAGTAAAACCCGCTTACCCCAGCTTGTATGAAGTTAGATTCATTTCTCAGTCCAATCATTTCTGCAATTTGATGGGAATAGTCTTCCACACCGTCAAACATGAGCGAAGCTGACCGGAAAGAAATCTGTTCTTCCTCCAGCATCATCATCCTGCAATTACATGATACAAGGAGTTGGACAAAATCTATCTATAAGGAAAAAATGCAGAATTAGAGGGGGGTTGAAGGCAGTTAGATGTGAAAGCCGACTGACAAGAGGAACATTTACTCACCTCTTGGTTAAACTCCCAGAGGAAAATACTTCTTGACCCGTAATTTTTACATTTGCAACCCAAATGACATCTCTCCCGGTTGGCCACCTAAGAGGAATTTTATAGTTCACAGGTGGAAGAACTAAACAGCTTTGCCTTGACCCAAGTCCACATAGTCGGTCATTTTCATTACCATCACTATAACCCAAAGCAAGATTCTCTGAAACGTTAAAGCAAGGAATATGATTCTCATACTCCTCAGGACACAATTCTACTTCTTTCAACCTTGAAGGACCAAGAGAGAGCTCTCCTATATCCCACAAATCAGAAACAAGCTGCTCCTGAAGTCGCCTATAACCATGAAATATATGACCTCTGGATGATGTTGAAATGGAGATTGTCCACCAAAATGATCCAGTGAGAGCAAGAAGCACAATCACAACTAAACTTAACTTTAAAAATAGCATTGTTAACTTATGCCGGCTTCTCGGAGTTCCAACGCTGAAGGGATCAGATGCAAAACCATTCTCAGTGCCATATTTGGAAGGAGAATTATCGGGGAAAAGTAACCGGAAGGGAAACCTCAAGGATAAATAGCTCTGATCAGAAGAACGATTTCTATCCAAATCTTCCTTCTCTGTTTTATCTTTCACTTCTGAGTCCCAAAAATCATTGCTGTTGCCTGAGATCCGTATTGTAGATACACCTCGATGCAGAGGCCTGGCCATTGTTTCACCAACCTGAAATCCCCAACAGTGAGCCAGAGAGATTAAAAAAAAAATGGAAACCTTCTAGAAATAACTTTATTAAAGTTGAAACCACAAAAAAATCACAGTCAAATCACCCTCTGCAACAAGCTAACCCAGAAATACTCCTATCCAAGATGTTAAATCCTATTGAGGAGTAAGGACCACTGTGAAATAGTTTAACTTAAGCAAAGAAACTCTGACTAAATAAGATCAAAATGAGATCTTTTCCCAGTTTTGAGATACTAGATCCATAAACCCTGCTGAAACTGAACCTCTTTAAAAAGCAAATTTGGAACAGTGAAAAGAAGGAGAAGAGGAAGAAGCCTTTTTGAACGATTCTAAGACTGAAACTAGAAAAGGGAACGAAACACAGAAGAAAGGAAATTTAAGATTCGAAGGAAATAAAGGAAAGTGAAGTAAATACATTTCCATACAACAAAGTTTGAGTGAGTCCCGACACCTGAAAGTAATAAAGGGTAAGCTCATTTCCATTCGAAATCACTTCTTTCTCGTTAAATTTACCTGTTTTGCTATCTAATACTAAAATCTAAAGAAAACCCAGATTAAACTGAGCAAAACCCATTTCGGATCAATTGTTTGAAAATCGAAATCTTATCAAATCTAATCAAAAAATTAAAAAACAGTTAGAGAAACACAGCACAGAGACACAAAAAGAAGAACAGTACCTTGTTTGTAGGAGCAGAGCTGGAGATGGAGAGATAACGTAAAACCAGCCTCAAAATCAGCGAAGTTTCATCAAATGGGGATTTAAAGAAAAAAAATTTCCCTTTTGTTTAAAACTACAGAAGAGAAGAAGGCTCTTTTTTTTCTGGTTCTTGTTGTCTTCTTTATTGCGAGCTCCCCCTTTGAGACACTGTAAGCGTGTAGGCGATTTTTGTATCGATCCAATCACGACAGAGCTCGTGAAAAGCTGGAAAAAAGACTAGTAGTATCTCTTTTTATATAATCCTTCGAAGGATTAAAGAAAATATATATGAAGATGGTAAGAATTAAATACATGCAAAGCTATTAATTAATAAGTAAATGAAAGAGAGAAAAATTTCTTTTGAAAAAAAAAATAGTATTTGAACTCTCTTCCAAGCTTTTATCTTCAGACAGTGTGTTCTCTTCTCTCTACTAATAAACGCGCTAAAGCGGCAACATCACAGTTCGAGCCGAACTGTAAATTTCAATCGATTATTTTATTTTATTTTATTATTTTATATTTATATACTATATACTAATATTATTATTATTATTATTATTATTTTATATTAGATATATTAGATTAGATTAATTGAATCTGAATTCACATTAATTTTGTATTAATAGTAGTATTGAATTACTATACTACTTAGAACTTCTCGGTCTAGCCTACTTCTACTGGAGTCCAATACTGTTTTATACTGTAAGAGATTGTATTATAAGATTTTAAAATATTAAAATAAAATTTAGGACTTAATTATAAATCTTAGTTATTTATAGTTTAGGGGTAAACTTGCAACTAAAGTTGTGCTTACATTTTAAGAAATATAGGAGTATTTCTTATATTTGTCCTCAAACAAATTAAGAAATGTATTTTTTTGAAATCAATTAAGAAATATATTTTGAAATCAATTAAGAATTTTCACCAAAAAAATCAATTAAGAAATATATTTTGATATAACAGAATATTATTGGAAGATATTATAAGACAATCCTATTTAATATATCATGTATTGTCTATTGTTTTACAAATAATACTTTTTTCATTAGCAATAGTTATTTTGTCAACTCAAAAATCCCCTACCATAATTAAAGATAATTATTATATTACCATAATGAAGTAGTACATATTCTTTAACTAACTATATATAGTAATTACTATATTATTTCTTCAAAAATATAGTAATTAATATAATTAAATCTAAAAAAAAATCTAAAACCCAATTTTGAGATTTTTATAAGATAAAAAAAATTACCATATAATTCAATATCTTACATAACGTGATAATTATAATGATTACAAAAATTTACCAGTAATAAATAATAATATAAAAATAAAATGAAATTATTGTCATGTGTATAAGTAATGTGAGACGAGTAGCATGATTAATAATCAAAACCGACACAGTAGACTTTATAAATGAACTTGTTGGTGTGTACGTAGATCTAAACAGAAGACGACACAATGTATTATCATACGTAAACCTAAATTTGTTTGCAAAGACTTGAAATGTTTATTTATAACATCATATTTGACTTGTGCCGGAAATGCTGGACTGGACCTTGACAAAATAAAAATATATAAAATTTTCACGCAATCCATGTAGCGCTATAGACTATAGAGTGGCTCCACTCTCTTTTTTTTTTTTTTTTGGTTTCATTTATTGTCAAAACGAACACACCGCAATAGGTAGTGGGAAAATGAAATGAAAATTAACCAGAAATAACTTTCCACTTCTATAACGGCATTTCCCAAACTTTTCGATTAATTTCTTCATTTCATCATTTTATTCTCAAATATTTCACCTACGAAAAACTCTAATTGAGCTACAAGATCAAAGATTTCACCTTTGTATATTGTCTGCAGTTGTAACAGAAAACTAACTTTACCTTTTGGCTTTTACTTTGTTGTTGCTGTTCTTTTTTTTTTTTGTTGGACTTAGTTTGGAGGTTTGGAAAGGGCAGAAATCTTAAAAGACAGATTTTCTGTCTAAATTAAACGGTAATTATCGCGGATAATCATTTCCAGGGGACTTGAGTCACCTCATCTTATAATAAACTACTATAATTACTTGTCTTTGCCTTTAGACACATTGTAAAAAAGACACCCCATAGCAATTCCTGATTATTTTAATTTTAAGTTTTCTGGTTTAAGCGTTAATTAATTAAGGTAGATTTATCTAAATATTTTTAAAAATTATATATTAAATTGTTTTTTCCACATAAAGAAGAATGAAAAGAAGGAAATCGTGTGAGCCCCTCTTTGACAAACCAAACAGGGAAAGGATGAATTTTGCCGAGTGAATTAGAAAAGGAAAGGGAATCTCGGTACATCTGGAGACTGGATGAGAAAGAAATTTCTGTCTTCTTTTTAGTAATTATTTCGCTCCCTTGTGAAAAATACAAGAGTACTTCAGGAGAAATTATTAGGTGGATCGGGTTCACCACGTCATCCGTGGTCCCGACCAATAAGATTTTGACAAGTCAGATTTCTTCCTATAATTTAGGCACAAATTCAGCACCAGGTTTAGCCCCTAGTTTCACCAGATCAGATTTACAGGGTAAGTCCTTAAATTTAGGATATTAATTGGCTAGAGTTTTAAAAATTGTAGGAAAAAAATCTGATTTTTTAAGATCTTATTGATCGGGACCACGGATGACGTGGTGGACTCGATCCACCTAATAATTTCTCGTATTTCAGATTCATGTCTCGTAAATAAATCTTGGAAGAGTTTATTCTTTCCAATATTTTTTTTATTCTCCATTTCGGATTAATTCTAATTTAATGTGACTACTGCATACACAAAAATTCGTTTAAAACAAAATTCAAGTTATAAAAAGATATTATTATTATTATACTCTTACAGCACGTTTGGTTAAGGTGAATTTCCTTTTCCATTACGTGTAAATTTAGCATGAATAGTATTTCAAGTGTTTGGTTTAAAATTGAAGCCGAAATGCATTTCCAACGCCGCCCTAATTACAGGATAGATTGTAATTGCAAATCAGCGCTTCACCTGCTGAATTGCAATTCAGCGCCTCCTTTAATAAATTTATCTCCTCTTCTTCCAAAAATATCCTCATCCTTTAAAGAAAAATTACAAGCTTTATCCCTCTTCAACAACAAATCTTACCCCCTCGTCTTCTCCATTTATCCTTTTTCAATTTTCATTCGACGGTTGACGCCCAACCTGGAAAAAGAAAGTTGTTGCCATGGCCGGAGTATTTTCATTTCTTTGCTTCTTCTTTTTTCCTGGTTCTTTGCTAAATGATGAGTTTGCTACCATGTCTTTGGATTTGTTAATCATGCCAATGGAAAAGCAGTCCCCCCTTGTTTCCATTTTATCAAATCTGACTTTATCTCCATTGTTGCCGGCAACTAAGCATTTTTCTGGTGGGTTTTGAAGTCTTAATTAAATTAGATTGAAGATTTTTTAGATCTGGGCAAAACTAGTGCTAAAATCATGCTCAGTATAAATGGTGAAATTAATTTCCAAGTATTTGAGATCTTTACTTTGATTTTTTTGTTAAAAGATGGCGTAATAAATTTTAGCATTTTATTATATAAATTCCGACTTCAGATTGTGTTGGCCAAATAATAAATAAGTTTAAAAATTTAATTTGAAATTATTGTCATTTGTTTAGAGGGTAAAATAGAATTTTTCTACATATTCCTAGTAAATTCCAATTTTTTCAATCCAATGAACCAAACTATGTAATTGTTAATTCAAATTCTTCTTAATTCAATTCCTTCTCAATTCAATTCCCTCTAAATTACTTCTCAATTCCTTTACAGTGAACCAAACATGCTATTAATTTCACTATACTTCAAATTGAGGTTCTCCAGTTCCTAAACAATATATCTAGTTTTTTAACCTAATTACTTGTGATAGTTGAACTATGTCTCATCGGATTATGTAAAAGGTGAAGGGATGCATTGGATCAAGAACAATTTATGAAAATTTGGTTCAATATTGAATTATTGAGCAAATATTTAAAGACCAAAAATTCATAGAATTTAGTATTTGGATTTACAATTCAATATTTTGGGGAATTTCTTGTTGTACTAACAAAGTATCAACCGGAGTCACATGCAACGAGATTAGATTATTTTTCGCGAAAAAGCGTCGGAGAAGGGAACCGGTTGTGGGGCCCGCTCTGCCGCGTCTCTCTGTCGGTGAGATAAAAATTATGACGTGTCAGTTATGGAGGCGCCGGCTTAGGTTACATGCGGTGCAGAGGATCAAAGCTGTAGCTTAGTCTCCTTTTGATAGATTCGTGAGTTGTTTGTTTTGTTTGTTTGTGGGATAATGGCGTAAACACGGAAATTGGAAAAAAAGAATATATGTATTTGGAATTCGGTAGAGATTCACGGGATTCAAATTCAAATTTATTTATCATATTAGTATTACTATGAATTATCCACAGAAAAATTAAATTCAGTAGAAAGGAGAAGAAATTCAGGTGAAAAAATTTTGTCACGGGGATTTATTTTGTATGTGTCTGTTTGGATTGGTACAGGTTATGGTGGTGCCCATGGTTTTGTAGACGTGGCAGGAAAAATGGGTCAATTTGGGCCCTACTCCTTAAGAGATTACAGATTAGTTGGATATTACTTTTTCCGTTTCTATTTTTGGGAAAAATTATAGTACGTAATTCTTTTCTAGCTCATAGGTGTAGGGATGATGTTTGGTTTTGATTCCAAACCTACGGTTCTGAAAATTTTTTGAACTGAAATCTTAAATATTGCTATATCATTTTAAGGAAAATAATTATTAAATTTTATAGTAATAAATTGGGTTGATGATCAATTTAAGTCGAATCATGACCACCTATATATAAATTGTGGAGAAATTGAAAGTCCAAAGAATTAGGACTCATCATGTTAATATATTAATTAGAAACGTACAATTACCTCAAAAAAATTACTATGACTTTGCAAAACTTGATAATAATAATCCTATACATTAAACACACACTAAATTTCTAGCCTTGATTTAGAATCTCATTTTCCACCCAAAAAAATTAGTAATGTACTATATTCTATGACTTACTCCTATGAGATTTGTAGGGTGTGCATAATATTCCTTGAATTTAAAGAGAATATATGCTCCTTCTAACTCAATCTAAAAACTATATATGCATCCGTGAGCTATTCCAATTATTTTTATAAGATTTTTCCCCATTATATGGATGATATGATATTGACTTAAAAACTTGTAAGCCTATAGAGTATTTTTATTTATAAAAAGCATTATAGTACTCTCCATTTATATTCGTTTATAATTGGCCATTGCCAAATGGAACACCAAACAATAACTTAGAAAAGTCAAACGAATCTTAAAATCTTAATCTTCTTCCTTAAAAAAAAATGTACAATCAAAGTCAAAAGAGAGTAATAATTGATGGTTTATTAATATCATTGTTAATGTTAATGTTAATATCGGTATTACTTTAATTTAAAACCCAAAAAGGGGTGGTCGTGAAGACATATGGACTTGGAACTTGGAAGTGATGGAACCTAATTCATGAAATGTAAAAATGAAGTTTCGAAATTGACGTGATAATGAATAATGATCAATAATATTAGTTGTTTGCTAGGTGTCTTGTTTTGGGTCAAGAATAGTTAATTTTGTGAAAGCCGACCTAAAGTAGTTTTCAAGCGTCAACGTTAGACTTTGTGGTTGGATGAAAGGGAAAACCATTCTCCATCCATCGATTTTAATTCATTCACATACGATGCTGTCACTTTGGTTTTTGTTCGTATTGTAATAAGCACGAAGAAGTTTCAACCAACATGGTTCCAATCCATAGCTTTGATGTATATATTACTACTTACACTAGTCATCATTCCTTGTTTTCTTTCTCACACTTGCAATTAAAAAAAAGTTTTCTTTTTCTCTCAAAAACAAAAATGTAATGTCCTATATATGTGTACATAAACGAAATGGAATTAAGAGATTCCTTAATTTCATATATATGGCAGTTGCATTAGAATATTGGAGATTACTTTCATTTCATGACTTGCTAATATGCATGATCCGAATGAAATATCTGTTTTATATTATGTTGGAACTTGGATGGAAATATTTTTGTTCTTCGTATGTGCTATATAGACCTGCTTAAGGGTCCGGATACCCGCTCAATCCCGAAGGCCCGTCTGAGAAATGGGAGGATTTGGGTAAATGTTTAAGACTCGAAAGTCGGGTCTTGAACAAAGAAATAGGGCACGATTAAAAAACGGATCGAGTCTTGGTTTTGGTGTTTTAAGCTCTAGCCCGAACCGGCCCGTATTATATATAAATAATATAATATAATTAAATAATTATATTTATACATAATAAAATTGAATAATTTATATGTATACATTAATTAGAACTTGTAAACTTTATTAAAATTTAATCTTTTTATCATAATTTATTTTGATTTAATTTGTTATTAGATTATATATAAATTTTAATGTTTAAATTTTATTTTTTATTAAAAATTTTAATTATTATTTTATTTAAAAAATAAATATGGGCAGACTTGTGCGAGCCTTGGACATGTGTTTAAAAATATGGGCGGATCTTAGACAAAAATTGAGGCCCGGGTTTGGACAAGCATATATTGTACATTTATTCTACAATAATATTGGACAAGCATATATTGTACAATTATTAAGCAAAGTCCGGCCCGAACCTGCCCCGGCCCATGAAAACCTCTAGTACTATATATATATTTGAAATTATCTTATTAAGATTTACAGTTTGTCACTATATATAATTAAAATAAAATTTACATTTTTTTATGAATTTCTATATCCATTAGTCATATTGAACTTCAAGTTCAACTAATTAATTTGGAATCAGGTCATATCAGATTCCAAATGGAGACAACTCATCTGGTATATTTTCTTCATCCATAACATTTAAACCTGAGACTTTTGCTTAAAAAAACATTGTTCCTTCCATTCAAAGCAGTTAGTAAACAAAAATTATACTTTCACCAAAAAAAAAATTATACTTATATATATATATATATATATATATATATATACACTAATTAAGAATGGGATCCATTCATTCACATTTTAGAGGTTGATATGTTTGTATCACACATCAAATCGAATAACTAATATTGTTTTATCACATGGCTGCTGCTTTATTAAAAAAAA
>AWUE01014805.1:0-18754 GCA_001974825.2 Corchorus olitorius | reverse complement strand
GAATCAAACACATCAGAAATTCAATTTCAAACCTCAAAATCATAACTTTACTCTTACAGATTGAAGCTGATCAGGAATTTAGGATCAAACTAATCAATTCCACAAATAAAAAAGAATGATAAAAGAAATTCAAAAAATCAAATTGAATTTACGGAGTATAACTCTCACAGATCTTATTGAAAGTTAAAAGCTACTTACTTCCAATTCCAGAGATTCAAAGTTTTCCTTTTAAATTCAATCGGGAAACAAATAGAGGNGAAGTAAAATTATGGGGGAAGGAAAAAAATATGGTGCCTTATATCTATGGAGTGATTTGAGGTAGTATGTAGAATCTGTGAAACCGGCGGTGAGTTTAGGGAAGTTTGAGGGTGGCGATAGAGGAGGTGGAGAGGAGCTGGAGATTTCAATAATTCACTTACCATATATATGGTGAGTGTCGCACAATTCTAATTTGTCTCTATTGTTTTATGTAAAACATTTATTTATTTAATGATGATAAGTCATGTACCATAAACGATCATTAATCTCTACTATTAAAATTATGGTTCGGTTCAAATTCAATCCTACCAATTTAAAAAGAAATCCTTACATTTCAACCCGAAGATGTCCCACGATATTTCTGAATCCAACCCTTAGGTGAAGGTCCACTTACTAAGATATAACGAAAAAAAAATTAAAGGATGCTATATGTTGAGTTTCAGAGACTTACCTCTCCGTACTGAAATTTCCTACCTCTTACAATGTTCTCATCATATAATGTGAATTAATTTCCTTTGCATAGATATATATCTAAGCTTATAAAAGCTGCCATGGTGGGGTTTGATTTGCTCCTCTCATGCCTGCATTTTCTTTTTGTTTCTATGGGAAATTTTTTGACATTATTATTCATCATTGCACATCTTCTATTGTTTCCTCCCTATTGAGTATATATTAATTTACTCTTTTTTTTTTCTAATTAGATTCAATTTCTATATATCCTTGAGATAGATCATTACGTTGACCATTCTTTTGGGTGAAATTTTACATTGACCATTAAAATCCAAGTGTTTTTGCACTTTTCTTTGGGAAGGAAAGTATAACTCAATATTATTGAAATGTTTAATCATTATGTAGAAAAAAAAAGGAAGAGTTTTATATTAAAATTCCTCCATTATCATGTCAATTGCAGTTTTTTTTTTTCAATTAGAAGAAGGAGAAAGAAAAAGGAGTGTTCCGGATTGACGCCATTATATATAGGCTGTAATCTCAAATAAGGGCCCGAATTTTCATAAAAATCTCAAATAAGGGCCCTAAGTAAATTTCAACAAATTAGAAGACACACTAAGTAAATTTTTACAAATTAGGTTCTGCTCAGATGAAAACCAATGCTTGTCATGCCTACACATCAATTTTGATAGAAAAATGGTGTTATTAAATTAATTAAAAATCAAAACATTTTAATCCAAATAAATTCAATAAACGTAGTATGATACAAGATTTTTCCGTGCTTTTTAATTTATATACATCTCACACACTAGTATTAGCTAATATCTTGCACAATATGTCATAATCTACTAAATCTGTACTTTAATTTGTTGAAATTGTGTTTTGGGGCCCTTATTTGAGATTTTTATGATAGTTCAGACCCTTATTTGAGCCTTTAGTCTTATATATATGATTTTCTCAACTTCATTGTCACTAGAACAAAAGGTGGAAGTCAATTAAAGATTTTTATTTTTATCTTAGCATTAAGGATGAAGTAAAGACTATCATTTACTTATACTTTTGTTTTTATAAATGAAAACATTTGGGTTGCATCAAAAACTTTTTTGTAAGAAATTACTGCATCGATCGGTCAACATTTGTAATATTTTATTACCTAATGTGGATATTCATTCATATTTCATACTAGTACCCACTATAACATACCATATACTTGATAATAATTTAATAATGTATACAACTAAATTATAGATATCTCAAAGCAAGTGTTTGTATTTTTATATTTTGTACACAAATTCAAAGACAAGAAAGATCACATTCCACCATGAATTTCCTAAGTGGATCTTGATCTTCTCTTTGACCTCAATTTTCCTTTGATTATATTATTATTACATACCCCAATAAAATTAAAAATATACTATACGTTTACCTAATGAGGATACAGATCTAAAAAGGTTAGGCTCTTTTACACAAAGGTCATAACAAAGTCAAATACGCTTCCCATGAAAACGACGTCGGTGAACCCAATTATTTTTGACCCCTAATAAAAGGCTAAAATCTCATGCTTTTCTGTTTTCTCCGTAATTACAGCCTTAATTTATAAATAAATAAAGCTAGATCATTATTCAACTGCTGCGTCGGTGAAATAATCAGATGGAAGCAGGACCAACGTGGTCCATGCAGATCTATAATCTGAATAATTGCCAATAAATTTTCCAAGTCGTACTCGTATATTCACAAACTCAAAGCCTTTTTACATTACACGTATATATAAACAATCAATTGTGTAACAAACAAACTTAATTATAGTTAAGGGCAGAAGTTCATATTTTTCCTTTTTAGTTTCTATTTTTTTATTAGAAATAAACTTTTTGATTAATGAGATTGGGATTACAAACGCACAGAAGAATCCATACACCGCTACATGATTAGCTACATGCTTTTAAATCTAGAAATTAAAAACTAGAAACTATACCCTACAAACCAAATAAACAAACAAACAAATTACAAATTAAACTCATATCTCATGAAAATTAAACCCAAGACCTCATAGTCCAGATATGTTGAAACTAAGAGTCCAGTACTTTATTACCAGACCAAATGCCAAATGACTTTTTTTAGAATCATATATAAAATGATTAGGGACATATCGAATCATGTTTTAGTTTTTTTTATTGGATTAATTAATTAATTATAAAGCTCCCCACTAAGGGAACTTTTAACTTTGTTTTCCTGTATAGCACTAGGGCAGCGCCAGCAGCAAGTAGCAACTGCCTTAGGATTCTTTTGCATTTCATATTTTTCCTCCTCATAAGGGAAATATAAATGGCATTAAATTGTCTTCAAACGTTTTTGGACTGTGTCTTGATTAAATGAATTTTTCTTTTGTAGAAAAAAAAACAATATAATTTTCATTCATAAAAATGGAATTAAGAGATCATTAATTATTAATCATTCCCACCTTATTAATCATGATATCGGCAATTAAAATTGTTAATTCAAAATTACTTTTAAAATCTAAAATAAGTTCAACATTAAATTTAACCATATATATAACCTTTAAAAAAGTTAAATTTAAGACATAAAACAGTGGTGTAGAATATAATACAATTTTAATCGGAATATAATATATAGGTAATATGTGACGATGAGAGTGGTTCACATAATAATTTTTTCGATAATTATTTTGATTTTATTTATTAGATAATCTTATACAACCAAAAAAAAAACTTTTAATTTTAGTATGCAAAAAAAAAAAAAGGGTTTAAAAGAAAGCCAAAGACAAGAGTTAGAATTTGGTTTATGTGACTTGTTATTTGGAATGCAGTGTAACAAGTGTTACAGAATCGAGACTACTTCAAAACCTGATGTTGCCAACTCAATGTTGTCCAGCTTTACTTCTTATCCCATCAGATTTTAATTTATCAAAATTTCTTTTTTTTTTTTAAAAAAAAGGATAAAAATACAATCTTATATATATATAATTTCCAAAGTATTTTTTGTATTTATACGCCGACAGGACATGCTCTTTTTCAAAAAAATACATGTGTAGAGCATCTAAGGACTACAAGGTATCGTAAGCAAAAGCCTATGATTGTTGGAAGGGGAAGGAAAGGGCAGCCATCAAATGAAAACTCATGTCTTCGTCGGTGGCAAAATCCCACATGCTTTTCCTGCTTTTTATTTATTTTGCTACAAATGTTGAATCCATTTGCATGGCGCTGCTCTTTCTCGTCACTCATTGCTGCTTTTTATTTATTATTATACTTTAAAAAGTTCTTTTAGGTAATTTTCCTGAACTTTAAATTGTTTTAATTCGATTTTTTTATACAAAATAAAATCTCATTACAATCATTAAAATAACTCTCGATTTAACAAAGATATTATAACCCAGATATCATGACTCACTAGTTGAACTAATAATATGAGTATTTCAGTTCAAATTGTTAGATTAATAGTCCAACAAATTTCCAACTTAATTTTTAATTTTTCATAAATACTCCATTAATTAGTTTCACATGTATGAAAGTTTGGATACGAAGGTTTGAACTTTTAAAGGGAGCTGTTGGCCTATCACCTATGGTCAAGTTGCCCCTTCATTTGGTCTTAATGATGCCTTTGAACTCTTGATGTATTTATCCCTCTTTGAATATTGGTTTGGAAGTATTGAAAATGCAATCCTAAATTTCTAACAAATAAATGTGAGAATTAGAAGAATTTTTTCTTTTGGATTTTTTTTAATGATGATATATATATAAATTAATGTTAGCGGCAGAAAAGTGACAAAGGAAGATGGGCTGGACCCAGATGCTTTGAAATGGAAAGGAACCACCACGAGCCCCTTTGGGCTGGAGAATGGGCTGGTGCACCCACATGGTTCATCTGCTACCAGACAACTTACCGTAAGTGGCTTACCGTTAATAAACACGGCTAGCTTGTTCCACTGTTGTCAAGCATGTTTTAGTGACTTAACAGCAGACATCTCATATCATTTGATGTTGGAATTAACACTAAATGTTTGCAAATTTCTCATACCCTTTTTTTTAAAGATAATGCAAAAAATCCTATGAAAGCCAATCAATGTTTACAAATGAAAGCATTATCTTTTAATGTAATTAATGAGAAGATTTTACAAAAATATCATCATTATCTTAAACTCATCATAATAATATACTTCAATTGGATTGATACATGTTCGTGTTATGGAAAAGTGACTTTACTTATGAGTATGATTGGTCGAGGTGATAAACAACTTGTACCATGATAAGGGTGAAAACACAAATTTGATCCATCTAAAATGTAGTATTTGTTAACCTTTCTTACTTCTACACTTATGTTCGTGAAGAAATTGTTCTAAAATTAATAAAAGGCTGAAGATTCTCTCTACTAATACCAAAAAAAATGAAAAAAGAAAGTGACTTTAAGTGCTCATTAAATGAGACAAATTTAGGTTCATTTAGTTCTGTTCTGAATGGCCTAATAGCCTATTAAGTAATTATAACCCATAGTTTTGCTTTAAATCTTGATAGAATCCGTCACCTAACATGGACAAATTTGATGATATGGTAATGGGAGCCCACACCCCACAAGAAAATTTAGTGGAAAATTGGCTAAGTAATTATTGGGGAGATGACCAAAGAGCATAATTCGTTATTGTGGTACATCTAAGTCAATAATAAGGATAAAAACACAAACTCCTCCATCACCCCTCATATTGCACTGTAAAGTCTATTTGAAATCACAAAAACTCCAATGTAAAAGATGTAAAATGTCCCATTCCTATGCAATAATGATTTTGCAAGATTGAAAACCATTATGTATGAAAAGCTTAGGCCCACTCTTCCCCCCTATGTGATTATACAAGCTCCTTTCATCAATTTCCCCCTGTATATGCATGTGATGTGTTTAAAAGTGTGGGGCGCTTCCCCTGTTCCAAAACTTTGATGATAAATAATTAGGCAAAAAAAAGTCATAATTCCCCATTTCTTCTTGTTAGCAATAATCATAAATTGTTTTCCATGTGAGCCTCTCCACATCAACTTGTTTCATGGAAAGGTCCCAATATCCAAGTGTTCAAAAACTAGCAGCTTCCAAATGGGCTGAAAAAAAAAAAATCTTCAGCAGCTTATGGCAATGATTTGGGATCAAAACATAATGTAACTTGTTTGAGAAGGACTAATCAGTTTACCAATTTTAGCAACAAGTAATTAAACTTTGTAGGTCATGTCATGTCATGTGTGTATTCATATGTTCAAGCCTCAGAAGTTTAATTCGAGGCGGTAAAGTCATAAAGCAGGCAAGGAAGCAAAGCACCCCATGAGGGATATGATATGGAGATGAAATGTGAGTGTTAATGAAATCAGAGTCATCAATTCTGCATGGTCGCATGGGGCACCATATATGATTTTAATTAGTAGCTCTTTCCCCACAATCTGAACCTAGTACTTACTGATTTGCTACTTTAAGGAAAAGGGAAAAAAAAAGTTTGGGGAAATGGAGGATTTGAATTTCTGAAGTAGTTTTAAGTACTGTCAAATAAATGCTTGAGTTAAGAGTTTACTGCTACTATCAGAGCTAAAAAGGCCCATATAGGGGAAGCATATATGATGAAGAAACTGAGATGAAGAGCTTCAATGATAACTGGTATAAGGTGAAAATTTTACTGTAAATCTAGTGAGGCCAAAAAATGGTGACTAAATTTGATTTTCGGTTTTGAAGTGGAAACATTGGCCACATAAGATGTAGTTAGGAAGATAAGATATATTTCCATTTCCCAAGATAAGTAGTTTTCATTGCACTGAATTCCTGATTGAAAATTCTGAATAAGTTATTCTGTGGGGACTAGGCCTAGAAAAAGAAAGGAGTAGTAGTTCTAAGTTCTTACTTCTAATTCTAACCTTTATTTTTAATTAAAGATTGAAGAAGAATGATACTGTGCCATTTGAAAGCCATATGTCAATTGAACTGATATTAATAGAATTACCATATTCTAATCACACACAAGGAGCAGAATAAACCAAGCAGATCAAATCCAGAAACTTCTTAAGTTAATCTGATTGATACATTTCTCTATTCAACCAAACCCCACTTAAAAAGCCTTTTGGTTTTGGCTTTACCATGATTATCAGAAAAATTCCCATTTTCTTAAAGAGGGCCAATAATCATCTGCCAAAGTTGAACAACAAATCAACTTGTCAAAGATTAATTGTATTTCACACTTTTGCCCAAGGCAAAGTCTTTATCCTTTTCTCTCCAAAGGCCAACAACTTTTGGAATGACTTTCTTTTATAAATATGCAAATTGAATGGTTTTTATTATAGTTGAAAATGACTTAAGAAGCTCTTATCCCATCTGAAGTATGGCACTCTCTTCACATTCTCCATTGAGAGCAGGAATTTGGAAATTTGAAATGGTAATACCCATATGAAGTTGGAAATGGCCCATAAAGTTGCTATTGTCTTATTAAGGGAGAATGATGAACATTGAAAGCAAATAATTATATTGCAACAACCTCATCTAACATAATCAATTATTCAATATGAATATGGAAAATTTAAAACAGAAATAAATAAAAGGAAGAAGGATGGACCACTTGCTTTGTGATGTGGTGATAAAATTGGAAGATAAATGCATGTACCTCCCTCAGAAATTAAAGTTGGTATGATATATGGGATGTAAAAGACAGAGTATTTTCTCAACTGCAGATCTTCCATACATCTGCAAAATTCAGATGCATGGGAGGCAAAGAAAGTGCAAAATGGTTACTTTATTCCAAGCATCAATCCAAGGTTTTGCAAAGCATGTAAAAGCAAGTGACCAACTTTATTCCTAGATTATTTACAATAAGTTATAAATTCTAATGGCCCAAAGGTCCCAGTAATATCCATGGGATGGGACCCCAAGCTTTCAGGGGAAATTCAAGTACTCAAGGAACACTGCCAATTTTAAAAGAAAAATCCCCTGCCTCCTGCTCAAACTTGTTTTTAACAGAGTTTAACTGTTTTTTTGATGTAAAACAGAGTTTGACTGTTTGTCCAAAGTGATGTAATGTAATTGTTGATATTGTACAACCCAAAAGACCAACCAAATTTATGGATTGAAATCATTATTTCTCCTTCTCACTTTGTGCCATTAACAAATGAAAACTGTTCATTTCAAGTTCCCCACAAGTAAGGGAATAGTAGAAATCGACAAGCAAGAGGCATACAGGGCCAAATGAACAATTTGAAAATGGGCCAGAAGTTATAAAAGTTCACTAGAGTAAGCCCAAAAATTCTTTGAGCAAAGAAAACAAGAAGAACAACTTTCCAAAAATGGGATTTTCAGATTAATTGACGACAATTAAGGATTTTTCCCTTATCCAAGTCATTTCATTTTCACCAAAACGAACAAAAATATGAATGAGGATTCACTAACGTTCACGTGGCAACTTTAGCCGAGTTCAAGTTTTGGACATTGAATTTGATACAGACAGAGACAAACGAAATTGACAGTGTTGATTCTGATTCAGCTGGAAGAATTCAACGGTAAAGACAAAGCGTCAAACACGTCCATCAACGGTAAGCGGAGGGAAGCATGACGGTAATTTGGCGTAAGCTGGTGGATATGTTGGTATAGCAAAAGTTAGGAAAAGGTGAACTATGTTGAACCCAGTCCCACTATGGCTATGTTGTGTCTAGTACGAAAAATGCCACTATATGCAAGTATAAATCCGCATACGCTGAAATATCTGAGGATTGAAAATGTGAAATTTTCCAAGAACCACATGCTCAATGCCAAGACAGAATCACTAACACCCACCAATGCTAATGGGTTTTACTGTTGTGAGTTTTCCCTTTCTAATTATGAAAGGATTTATAGGGAAAAACCAAAAGGAAAAATTTATGGGGTGAGAGAGGCTCGAACTCTCGACCTCAGGATAACTCAGAAGCTATGAGACCTACGCGCTAGCCAACTGCGCCACCACCCCTTGATGCTGAAATTATTACATCTTTTCTATTGTTGCCAAAATTATATCCATGGGCCCACGCGGCATGATAAAATCAGAAGAACTGAAGAAGCCCAATTGCTTTGGTAGCCCATTGACTGCATTGGGTCATTAATAGATCCAACTCTAACTTCTGCGCGAACTTGAAAGTTGAAACTTTGGAGAAGAGAATAAAGGGGGTAAATGTGTTTAATTATTTATCTATATTATTAAAAAGTATATATTCTTGCCATCAGGCATTTGGCCTGGTGGTAGAGTACTGGATTTTTAGTTCCAGAATATACCTGAACCATGAGATCTTGGGTTCAACTCTCACAAAATGTGAGTTTAATTTATAATTTGTTTGTGAGTTTAATTTGTAATTTGTTTATTTGTTTATTTGGTTTGTGGGTAGGTATAGTTTCTAGTTTCAGTGTTATGAGATTTCAATTGTATTTGTTGGGGAAGGGGTTAGTTTATTGGCTCATAGATTAACATTTCGGTAATGTAGCTAGTTTATTGGCTCATAGATTAACATTTCGGTAATGTAGCTAATCATGTAGCGGTGTACGGGTCTTCCTATGCGTTTGTAATCCCAATCTCATTAATCAAAAAGTTTATTTCTCAAAAAAGTACATATTCTTGTAAAACTTTAAAATCGCCCATTATACTCTTATTTTTCGAATATATTCCTTAAATGCCATTGTTTAGACTTTTATAGTTTTACTCAACTAAAAACTCTATTTTTATTTAATTAAATATAATATCCTTATAACTATTTAATTTTTACCATTTTACTATTTTAATTAAAAGAATTATATATATTAGAAAATTTTAAATATTTTTTTTTTAGTTTTACTCAACTAAAAACTCTATTTTTTGGCCAAAAAAACTAAAAACTCTATTTTTATTTAATTAAATCTAATATTCTTATAACTATTTTATTTTTATCAATTTACTAATTTAATTAAAAAGTTAGATATATTATAATTTTTAAAATATATTTCTTAAATGACATCGTTTAAATTTCACAGTTATTTAAGAAATAAACATTTACAATGATTCTACTAAAAACTCTATTTTTATTTAATTAAATTCAATATTTTTATAAATATTTTAATTTTAAAAAATTGGAGACTTTTTTTCAATTATAATATAAACTAATTTGAGTAAAAAAAATATTATAATATAAACTAACAAAAATCTTATTATCAAGTTTAAAAATTAAAATAATTTACCTATTCATTAATTATTCATCATTTTTTAAACTAATTAAGTTAAAAATTTATTTAAATTTTAATTATTGTGATTGACCTTTTTCAATTTTGGAGTGTGTATTGATAGTTTAATATATTAGAGTGCATAACAAGAATTTAAAGTTTTTAAAAATAAAAAGAAGAGTAACATGCAATTATTTTCTTTGACTTATAAAGTTAGAGGAGTCAATTGGGCGGGTTGGACGGGTTTCAGGTCATACTCATCTGGGTCCATGTCATATGAGTGAGGTAATTTTCTCAGATCATTCGGGTTTTGGCTCATCTGGATTCAGGTCATTCGGGTCTCGGGTCTGCTGAATTTAGGGTCATGCAGGTTCGGGTTTTGGCCTCGGGTTACTCGGGTTCTGGGTCACTTGGGTTTTGCATTTTTCAGGTTTAGGACTCGGATCAATTGGGTCAGCCTTGAATTTTTAAATGTTTAATTCTTAAATTTATTTAAAATGGTTAAACTTATAACAATGTGTATTTTATTGAATAAAACATAATTTTAGTTTATAATATTCTTGGGTTATTTTCTCGGGTTATTCAGGTTACGAGTTTGTCGGGTCTGGATAGGACAGGTTCGGGTTGTTTAATTTCTCTGGTCAAATCGGATTCGGTCGGGTTGGAATGGGTTATCGAGGTTGGATCAGATTTTAACAGTTTTACTTATAATTAATTTCAATTATTATTTTAATTTTCTTTTAATTTAAATACAATTGGTCACGTGAATCGCACGTGTGAAAGTGAAAATTTTACAAAAATACAGTTAATAATCTTATCTTATTAATGTTTATTATTCATAAAACTCAAACTTAATATATTCTGTAAGAGAAATATGAAGCCACACTTAAGTAAACTAATCGTTGATTAAATGTGTTTATTTATGCACCATAGAATTTTTTTTTTGGGAGGGGGGGGGGGGTTACACATGTAGAAGATGACAAAGAATCTAGAAAACTAAATGATTTTCTTTAGGCAACTATTGTTAAATTCTTATTTTATTATTAATCAATGCTTTTAACCAAAATTTTCTTTAAAATCATAATATAGGATGAGTTTAAAGTGATTTGTCAATAAACTAAAACCTAGAAGTAGGTCCAAGCGTTGATGGCTCTCATATGAGGAATTTAGGCCCAGTCTAAAAAAAGTTCATCAAGGCTAAAACTTTGTTCCAAACTTTCCCCAAGTTTGGCAAAAATAGATATTTTCAGTAAGCCCAGCCCACCCAAATATATTGCAGACTCATCGGCAATTGCAACTTGCAAGCCCTTTTGGGCAACCTCATCGGTCCATTCCTAGTTCCTACTCTACCCATGATAATAATAATGATATGATATAATCATATAATGTCACGTTAATGTAGTACCAAAAAAAATGTCAACCAACACGGGAACACGGGGTTGAATTAAGTGGTAAACGACTTATTCCAGGTTAAGCAGGTCTCAGGTTCGAGATCTTACCGTACGCAATTACACTCACCCACCATACACAGGCACGCGATGCGGGTCGTATCTGGATTAGGGTAAAAAAAATGTCACATTAACGGTGAGTTGTGATAAAAATTTCCTTCTAACTTCATATTCCTTTTCATCTTTTTCAATTCTTTTAGGTTGAATCATCTTTTTTTTTTCAATTTACAAACATAGTAACCTTTGTTATCTTAATTTTATTCTATATTTGTCAATCATCAATATTGTTAAGGGTGACTATCATTTCAACTTTCTAACAACCTGCAATTGCTATTAAAAACTCTACATGAAAAACAGATTACGTTGACGGACTTCATGATTTGTAAAAGGAAAAATAACCAAACATCAAACATGGTGGGGAAAGAAAACTGAAATATATTAAAGCTGTTGGGGGAACTCCTCGTTTAATCTCCTTCCTTTTATTCCTTTTTAAGCAAAATTAAGTACCACACTCGACTACTAGACTTAGCCATAAATTTGAACCCCAAGTTTGGTGATCCATTTTGATGCCAAAATGTTAGGTTCTTTTTCTCACTTTTTTTTTCCCTGCATCATGAAGACTGAAGATATAGAGTACTCCATCCCCTATCCAGTCATCAAATCCCATTAACTAACATGACAAAGAGGTAGGAAGTTTAGGCTTTCAACTTATATATCAGTCACTATTTAGGTCCTTGAATGTTTCCTTTTTTCTTCTCTTGTTTCATATAGTAGGTTTCAAAATAGGTCTTCAATGCTACACCTTCAACCTTAAATATTGCATCGTATCTTAAAACACTAGGATATCGGTAAATTTTATTAGAAACCAATTAAGAGTTAGAAAGCAGCTGATAGCTTAAATTATTTCTAGTTGATGTTTTTTTTGTCATCATCATATATTTCCTTCTTCTTCTTCTTCTAATTTCATTAATTTGGAGACAATAGGGTAGTTCATGATCGGCATTATATGCTAGCTATCTATCGTAATGAAAATAAATAATGGAACATGTCCCCACTCTCTAGTCTCTACAAATAACACCATGTGTTTCTGAAACCCAAATCAGGGCAGACATGAATCTCAATGTCTAGAGGGGTGGTCACTGCCTATAGCTATAAGTCAAACAATTTTGACCAAAAGCTTTCGGTTTTCTTTTTCTTTTTCTTTTTTCAGGACATATATATATAGGTTCCTCTTCCATAGATCTAGGATGTTGCTTTAAATCGCAACAAAGATTTCTTTTAAGACCAACAATTGCAATTAAATCATCTTGTTGTAAATAAAGTGACATCGTGTTAGGAATTGCATGCACTCAAGAACTTTTGATATTTTCTCAAAAAAAAAAAAAACTTTTGATATTGAAACAACTTTTGCATGACATATATACTATATATTAGGAGTTCACAACTTTGGGGTATCCGATAGTGAAATGACTGTATTTGGCATGCCGTTTCAGCGCGGTTGGCAAGCTGCAGTATTCCTCCCCAGTCCCCACCTCCTCTCTTCTCTCTTTGTGAGGGGCAAAATTGCCATTTCATACCATCGTGATGAAGAAAAGATGGATGGATATATGGGGTAAGAAAATTATATATAACCGGTTCTCGCCTTGCTCATATGGTTAGGTTGCAGCACTTAAACCCAAAGAGCAAGGGTTCTAGTACTGGTGAAAAAAAGTACACGACCTAAGAAAATATATATAGTTTTCGAAGAAAATTTTGCTCCTTCTGTGCCGCGCGGAACGATCTAATAGCACGTTGAGATTGCTGATATGGAAATTATTTTCCCTATTTTACCATATTTTTTATGTTTTTCACAACTTAATTATATCATTATTAATAATTAATACTTCTAATGTCATATTGCATTTTCACCTTATTGTCACAGTTGATTTTATCAAACACGTTTACTTACAAGTTACAACTAGTTTTAGGCCCACTTTGTTTCAGCAAGGGGATGCATCCCATGAAAATTTTAGCTTTTTGAATGGCATCTCAATATATTGTGTTAGTTGTAAGTGGATTGTGTGATCGTTTGAGTGACAATTCCATAAAGAATATGTAGAAAAAAGTTATTTTTTTTATTTACCATAAGAGTTTCTTTACGTGGCTTTCAGGTTCATCAATCGAGTCGCATCACTCAAATAAAGGGATCCCGATTCTAACTACAAACTTATACAGTAACTAATCCACCACTAAATGACTCATCAAAACCAATCTCACTCACATGCCTAATGGGTCAAGAGCGAGATGTAAGTGATCAGATAAAAACCAATAGACCCGCTAGTCCAAAAATGAGGCTTTCTTTCTGGTAGTGGTGGGAAATTGGAGCATGAGTTCCATATAAGTGGCAGACTATGAGGAAAGACTAATGGAGCAAAATGCTTTTACATTGTTGCCTACTATAATTCTTCATTTTTTTTTCTTTCATAAAAAAACTTGGGTAATGGCCTAATGGGTTGAGAAATGCACTGAGACTGCAACTTTAAATAGCCAATTGATTGGCCTGGTTGATTGAGCCAGCGAGGGGTGGGCCTCACCATTGAAAACAAAGAGATTATTACTAGTATATACATATAATTTAGAGAAGAAAAAAAGAAGGATATCAATCTTTTGTTGTAAAAGAAAGTAGATGAAATCCAGCTCATTGTTCTCAAAGAGTGATACGACCCCACGTGGAGGGAACTGCCAGTTCACGGGCTTGTACAGTTTTCATAAAACTAAGAGTTTTCTTCTAGCTGTCTCCTCGTCCCTAACGCTGGCAACAAGCTAAGATAAAAATTCATAATCACCCATTTCCTTTTTCTATTTTGTTTTTCTGTTTGTTTTCTGAGAAAAAAAAATATTTTGTTGCCTTTGCCTTTGCCTTTCTTTTCTTTGATTGTGCGTGCGTTTCTGTTTCTCATCAGCCCCAAAAGGAAATGCTCGATTGTCTTTTTAAAATTAAAACCATGCTAGCTTTTACAAACAAAAGAAATGACAAACATTCATTTCCAAATTCCAATTGGGAAATGGGAAATGTAGAAGAATCCTTCAAAAGCCGAAAAGTTCCATATTGTGCTTCTCGCATATAAAGTTGTGGACAATATAATGGTCAGCCATTAACGAATTTAATAATGATATTATGCTGAGCTGATCCCATACATTTTTTGCTTTTAAGTAGTTACTCCTAATAACTTTGTTTATTATGATTGACCAAATTAATGGGAATGATGATTAGATGAATGAGATGGTTTAGACAATTTCTAAGTATATTTTTGGTGGGTTTGAGATTTTGTTTTCAACGCACAGCCGCCCCATCGCCATGACCCCTCTCGAATTTGCACATGATTTTCTATCATCACCATCCTCACACTGATGATTAATTATGAGATCCTAACTGTTATATTCTTTGCCTTTTTATTAGTTTGGAACTGTTTGGCTTTGTATATATTAACAGCTTATGATTAGAGGAGGTTAGGAACATGGGTTCATGTGGGTATATGCAAAGGATCTAGCTTCATACTTCTATGCTTAAATCAATCACCATTTGAAAAATGCATCAAATGGAGGAGAACATTCATCATAGTCCCTAAATCTAATTAAGCCCAATCTATTATGATCTTATCTTATAATAATCTTATAAAGAGAAATCATGTTTTATTTTTTTCCAATTGGATTTCAATATATAGCTAGTGCTTAACATGAACTTGGAACTGGGTCTCTTTGCTGAATGAGTCAAAACTAATGTCATTAGAAGAACATATGATAGTTTGTGATCAGAGAAAGGGAAGATTGATAAATTCTGTCATTAAGATAAGGAAATTATAGATCAACCACCGATCAAATAGTTACGTGCGTGTGATATAGTATTGGGTATATACAAATCTAAATTTATTTTAAAGAAGAAATGTTACATGAACCGTCAAAATATTACTACTAAATGTATTCGATGGCACTATTACAACTACTAATACTACCATAATAAATGTCCTAAATTTTAGGATTTAACTTATAAAGCTTGTTTCCATGGAGCTAAACTTGGTGATACATCAATAAATAAACTTTTGGGAGTAAACTTTTGGTGGGGTTTACATTTGACTTCATTGGTTTAATACTTCCGTATTGAATGTCTATATCATAGTTATCAAAAGGCTGTAATCTCGATTTAGAGCATGAACTTTCATAATAAACTCAAATAAGGATTTCAAAACACAATTTCAACAAATTAAAAAACATACTAAATAACTTTTTACAAATTAGGTTCTCCTTAGATAAAAACCAATGCTTGTCATGCCTATACATAAATTTTGATAGAAAAATGATGTTATTATATTAATTAAAAATCAAAACATATTAATCCAAATAAATTCAATAAACATAGTAAGATGTAAAATTTTTCCGTGCTTTTAATTTATATACATCTCACACACTAGTATTAACTAAAATCTTGCATAATATGTCATAATTTACTAAATATGTACTTTAATTTGTTAAAATTGTGTTTTGAGACCCTTATTTGAGCTTATTTGAAAAATTAAAATCCTTATTTGAGTCTTTAGTTTTATCAAAATCAAACATGAATCGACCTAGTGGACGTTCGGATCACCAAGTCAATGGTTAAGCTGTTAGGTAAACAGGTCAATTACTGATTTAATATCTTGTATAAAATTTTATTATATGTACTTATCTAATCAAATAATATATGTGTTTTGTGCAAACTTAAAATTAAAGAGCAGAACATAAAAGACACGTGGTTCGGTCAAGGTGACCTAGTTATATGAGCATCGAGAGATAGATTTTCTTAATTTCTTTGAGAAAACTGTTACAACAACAATTACACGATAAACCCTAGATATAACTGGGATACAATAATCAAGCTCTACTTTAAGTACCCCTGCACCCCATCAAAAATCCCATTCGAGTTTTGCTCCCAATATTTCGGGTTGAGTCATCAATTCGAACCAGATCATTAATAATTCAAGTCACTCAACTATATGATTCAAACCCTGATAATAACATTATATGAGTTAATGTCAGATTCAGATCGATTCTATATCCATTTCATCGATTCAACCGGTTGGATCCATAAAAATATGAGTAATTTTTCTACTATACGATTCAAATCCTGATAATAACATTATATGAGTTAATGACAGAGTCGGATCGATTCAATGTCCAAATTGGTTCAACCGGTTGGATCCATAAAAATAAGAGTAATTTTTCTCCTATCTCTATAAAGGATATATATCTATATATATAAGTCTAAACTTCAAAATCATTGACCTGAAATATCTAAAATAATATTTTTAATTTTAAAAATTTAGTATTCATTTAAAGGGTAAACATGTATTTATCAAATTAAACTTTGAAGGTTCAATATGTAATTGCATTTATCAATTAAATTAAATATATTATTATATTAAAATTTATAATTTCTTTTACCACACCCTTATTTCAATTAATTTTTAATTCCTATGTAATATATATAATAACTAAAATACTTACATTAATTAAATGTAATACTATAATAACTGAAATACTTAAATTAATTAAATTCTTAGGTATTTTTTTTAATTCAAATTCTTAGGTATTTGTGCAAACGTATTGACTAAAAAGAAATATTGTTTTTTTGGCCAAAAAAAAGAAATATTGTTTCCTTAATAATAAATAAATCGGATCTTAATATCTTTTATAATTTTGAAATCTTTTTTGCCATTGATCTAATTTAATTTAATAAATCAACCACTAATGTTCAACTAATTTTTTTGGTATAGTTTTATATATATATAATAGTAATGTGTTGTATCTTATTCACTAAAACTTTGTTAGTAATCTTAGACTTAAAAAATTAATAACATTCACCATTGATAAATAAATCGGATCTTTAATATCTTTTATAATTTTGAAATTTTGTTTGACATTGATCTAATTTAATTTAATAAATCAACCACTAATGTTCAACTACTTTTTTTTGGTATAGTTATATATATAATAATAATGTGTTGTATCTTATTCACTACAACTTTGTTAGTAATCTTAGACTCAAAAAAATTAATAACATTCACCATTGATAAAAGTTATTAAGCATGTAAGGTTGCTACATTTCTTGATATAATACTATAGTTTAGCTTTCTAATTAATAAGCATAAATGAGAAATTTGATAACCAAAATTGCTAAGAATGTAAGGTTATTAAATTAGTTGAAAGTTATCTAAAAAAAATTAGTTGAAAGTAGTATAATGCCTTTTTAATGATCATTATAGTTTTTTTTTTTTTTTTTGTAACCTTAAATAAGATCATTACCTTTTTGCTATGTTATTTTAGATCACATTGATCATTCATTAATTTGGTAGAGTTATAACGAGATATCAATTTATTTTTACTTCAACTTGCCAATTAGATACGCATCTATAGTATATAAATTATTTCTCTATCACCAAAACAAAGGAAGGACATATGAATTAGTAACTAGGAACCAATTTTGTACACCTAATTTTATACTTCCTTATGTTGCATTAAGTTTAGTTATAAGTTATAACCTTATATGGAAATTTGACTTACAGGTCCGGGTATGTTTGGTTGAATTGTGAGATTTTGGAAAAGTATGATAATCAAAATTACAAAAAATGTAATAAGAAATATGATAACCAAACTCACAAAAGATGTAAGGTTATTGAATTAGTGGATAGTACTATACCTCTTTTGTGATCATTATAGGTTTTTCGGTAACTTTTGAGAAAAAAATGGCAAATATTCACCGTTGATGAAAGTTTACTAATGTTATTAAAAAAATAAGGATTGGTAAATACAATTTTAATAACTTTTATAGCATTTTTAGTAAATTTAAGTAATAAAATTTGTAACACTTTATTGATGATAAAAGGTTACTAAAATTAATAAGGATGTAAGGTTCTTTCAATCTAGATAGTACTATAATGTTTTCCATAACCTTTTAAGTATTTAATCTTAAATAAGAAAATCAGTATTGTACGTATCTTTATAGTGTAAGGTCATTAAATTAGTTGATAGTACAATACATTTTTTATGATTATTATAGCTTTTTCGGTAACTTTTGAGGAAAAAAATGGTAAATCTTCACCATTGATGAAAGTTTACTAATGTTATTAAGAATGTAAGGATTGATAAATACAATTTTAAAAACTTTTATAGCCTTTTTAGTAGATTACTCAAGTAATTAAATTGGTAACTTTCATTATTGATCATAAAAAGTTACTAAAATTAATAAGGATGTAAGATGACTTTTTTTTCCTACAAAAGTACCAGAAAGTAAAAGAGATGGCAGTAACTACGGCCTCAGGATGCCAACCCCGATCCGGTCTTCAATAAGGATGTAAGATGACTTGAATCTCGATAGTACTATAATATTTTTCGGCAAAAAAAAG